>CM057382.1:10535000-10795000 GCA_030015415.1 Cynopterus sphinx | reverse complement strand
GCGAGTTAGCGGTCTGACTACCGGAATGCCAGTGAGCGCAGGGAGCTCCTGTCCCTCCGCTTCCAAAGAGGTCAGTTGAGACACTCTCAGGCACAGTCTCTCCCTCTGGAAGGAAAAGAGGGTGTGCGCGTTTGGCAGGCAAGGCCCTTCCAAGTGTCACTCCCGTGTCACTGTGACAAGAAAATATACTTTTCTCCTCCCTCCCCCTCTCCCATCCCAGCCCTCTCCCTAAAAGAAATTTGTTTTGAGGCATTTGACAATCTTGCAGATAAAGTGCCTGCCTACTGCATCTGGTTGATCATTTTCCCTCATGGCTGACCATAATTTCTTAGCTACTCTTAGCGGTAGCTCTTTCCCTGCTACCCAAGGTAACGGGTGAGGGAGGGGGTCTTTGCTTAGCTGGCTGGGGAAATGGGCCTTTCCCCTTCTTCCTTCATGGATTTTGCAGTGGTAAAGGTTAGAAACTAGGAGTTTTAAAATTAAAAACAGTTAAAAATTAATCTGCAACCCGTTGAACTAGATTATTAGGTTTCTTTTTGTTTTTATTTATTTTGTTTGTTTGGTTTTGGTTTTTGAGGGTGCATGTGGAAGGGGAAGAATTAACCAAGTAATTCTAGGCAATATGAGTGAGAACGGTGAACATTTGCAGAATACCAAGGCAGAAATTTGGAGCCAACTCCATCTCTCAAGATGCTTTTTTTCAGCTCTTTAAGAGAAAGAAGTAAAGGGAGGGGAAGCTGGGAGGAAGAAGAAAAGTGAGAAAAGCAGTAAGGGAGGAGAAAAAAAAAGCGGGCCCGGTCCCATCTTGAAGGTACAGGGAAAGTTTTTTTTTTTTTTGAGGTAGAGAGAAAGAAAACCAAAGCTATTATGTACCCTAGAGATGCAATTTTAGTGGGAATGGAAGATTTGAGTGGGAAGGGAGGCACAGTGGCCTCCGGGCTCTCTCTCTTCCAGCAGTTGGGCGGTTGGCACCTCAATTTGAATTGCTGGGTGAGTAGTGTGGTGTGTGTGTGTGTGTGTGTGTGTGTGTGTGTGTGTGTGTGTGTGTGTTCCTTCGTGTCCTTGCTAGTGGTCTTGACCATTAAACCTCTGTGCTTTTCTTTTCTTTTCTTTTTTTTGATTCAGATGGTGGGAAAGAAACAAAACAAGAATAAGTGGTTGACTCAAGCTGTGCCCTTTCAGGGTGTATTTTTCATAGCAGTTTTTGGGGAGGGGGAGAAAGGGTTAAAAAAAAGATGGGGTGGAGAGAAAGCTTGACTTTCATCACAACCCTAAACAGTTATATAGCATCGCAGAGCCGGCTCCCCAAGTGCGCGTAAGCTGGGGTCTGGCAAGGGGTGGTGGGGTTTGGGGTTTCTTCTAACAAATAAATGTTTTTCCTTTCACCCATCAGGGTGGGCTCCACTGGAAGAAATAGAAAGAAAAATGACATTGCCTCATAGAGGAGTGTACTTTTTTGAAACTTGAAACATTTTCGAGCAGTAAGGCTTCTACAGTAGCAGCGCTTGTCTCAACCGTGTGTTTTGGTTTCATGTTTAATGCTAACTTTCTGTTGCTCCGTCTTTACTTGTATTTATTTTCGATCTCCAGACTTAGATGCCAGCCTTTCAGGGCTGCAGTCTTCCTTGTGGTGTTTGTATTTTCTAAACTTAATATAAAATGTGTTTTGGAAACCTGAGCGAGAGGCTGATGACAGCCCACTGTGCTGTTAATGATTAGGAAGAAGGCCTTTTCAATACCAATTTTGAGTTTAGGATACATTGCACTCTGTTGAACTGTTGGGTCAAATCCTTTGCCATTAGCTTTGAGGATGTTCTCTCAAATTTGGCGGGGGATCCCTTAATTATCTTTATTATTAATTTTCTGATTTTTCTGTTGTTGAATAGCCAAACACAGAAACATGTGCAGTGGTTGATCAGCTCTTAGATCCGATATTTTAGGGAAGAAGGAATGAGACTATAAATAGAGTCCTTCCTTGTGCTTTCAGCATCTTGGTAAATCCTATATGTTCTGTAAAAACACAGCGTGGTAGATAGCACGTCTTGGTTTTCCTTTCTGGTTGTGTGCAGCTTTCTAGTTCAGTGTACGATTGTGGAAATGGTCCAGAATAGTGGGGAAGAGGCTGCAGGCCGGCAGGGCCGGTGGGTGAGCTGTGTTTCTGCGTATTTCCCACCCAGCACAGTCTCCTGTTTTTGAGGTTCCGGATCTTCGTTTACTCAAATTACTTGGGTGCTGCTTTGGTGACGGTTAAATCTTCATTCTTGATGTCTTATAGGAAGGGAGTTGCTTTGAAAGGGTGAATTCCCGACTCTAGTGATACAGATATTATGATCTTTGTATTGTCACAACAGGCTGCCGCATCGGCATTTTCTGGAAGCAGCAGAGCCTGCAACCTTATATTCTTAGGGAAACCTCCCCTCTGTGGTTTGGGGTTGGTGGGGGCCCCGGCTGAGCTATGTAACGGAATTCTTTCCTTCTGCAGTATTTTGGAACGTGATGAAATCCTGACATGCCCTTCAGATGACATACTTCTGCACACATTTGAGCATTAAAAAAAAAAATTTGAACTTTGCCTGGGTCACTCCCTGGTTACCTTAAACTTCCCAGTCAGTTTGGAATCGGAGGGAGCAGCAGTGAGTGTTGTGTCTTCCTTGCCCCGATGCAGCTCTGTGTCCTTTTCACATGTATCATTTATTGAGGCCGTCGAGGTCAGTCAAAGGATGCCCGCATTTAGGGCACCAGCAGGGCAAAATAGAGCAGAACAATGCAGTTCCGCCTTTGCATTGTCTTCCTTGCGGGCCTGTCTTTGCTGAATTCCTGCAGAATCCAGAGTTTGCGCGTTTGTGCCTGTTGGGCCACACGAAGATTCGTCATTTCTCCTTTACCTACCTGTTCTTTCTAGGGGAAGATTTACTTGCTTTCTCAAGAAACGGCTGTTTCTGGAGCTTTTATCAGACTCATGTGGCAGCATGAATTTCAAATACGCTTTAGATTTGAAAGTTAGGTACAGGGCGTATAAGAAAAACTAGACATTTTTATACAGCTGTTCATTGTAAATAAATTAGAAAGGTAGTATTGGATTTTGCTCCCTACTTCTCAAAATCCCCAGGATGTAATAATCATTATATACTTACAATTTACTTTAAATAAGAATTGGTGATTTCCTTTCCATTATATTTAGAATTACGTAGATTTGGGGTTGTTGTGTTTGGGGGTGGAGTTGGGGGTGGCCTGGAAATCATTATTTTTTAAAAATGGTTTTCAACTTGAGCTTTTGGATTTCTTCATTTGGATTAGGTTCATTTTATTTCTGGCACTGTTTTGGAAATCTGCTCTCCTAGAAACAGCCGTGCTCTCTTACCCAATTTCCAAACATTCTCTGCACACTCAAACACTTAACAAGATCGGTTATGTTAATGCCAATCTTTTAATTTCCAAGTAGTAGAGAAATATCTTGCGGGAAGGTGGAGATTACAGATTCCTGGGAAATTTCTTAGGGGTGAAGTGGCTGGTTCTTCATCTCTGAGACCCAGCAGAGGATTAGGACAGTCAGAGAACCCCGTGGTGCTGCCACACCCCCCACTGACCTCCAGGATGCTGTGGCATGCTCCTGGAGGGAGGCAGGCAGGAAGAAAACCTTGGGAACTTACTGGTCAGGGGCAAGCCGGAGCCTGGACTGGGTGGGCCACGACGTCAGCTTGCAAGTGCTTTATAGGGTAGCTACAGAGAGCAGCGAGAGCACAATAGGATGCTTTCTTTTTATTGGAAAATAAATGAGAATGAGTGGAAATAAATTATGTTTAATGAACTTAACTGGAAGTAATTGTTGAAGAGCCTGTGAAAGCACAGCTTTGCCGGGCCGGGCCTCAGCCGCGGCTTCACAAAGCCAAGCAGCTGGAGCACATCTTTATTTTCCAGGTTCAAATGTTCCCCTTCCGTGTGCCCACTCCCCCACCCGACACCTCCAGCCGCACCCCCACCCCTCCCTGCCTCCTTTCGGGGGATTAAGAAAAGGTCATTAAGAAGAGCTGAATTTGGCCCCCTAGACCCTTCATGCTTGACAGTCTTGTTTGGTGTGTTACCAGTTGGGTTTGATATTTTATAAAAGGGCAAAAAAAAAAAAAGTGTGGGGGGAGGGGGGCAAGGGCTTGGGATGGTTTGAATTAGTTCTATGTATATTCATGTGTATGTGAGAATCTGAATGAAAATCGACTGCACATTTATTCTCTCCCTTCCTGCCCTGTTCAATCATTTTCTTGCAAGAAGAATTTTAATGCCTGCGTGAGTACTCGAGAAACTGTGAGTCGGCAGAATTTTGTAGATGACAGGGAGAAACTTCCCTCTTCCTCTTCTTGCTGTCTAAATGGATGTGATTGGGGGAGTTGGGGTGGGGAGCCAGCCATTGATAGTTTACAAAACAGACAAGCAGCACCCAGAGTGTCAGGCTTTCACGGTTGCAGACACTGGAACTTTTGCAGCCGTGCGGCTGCGTGACTCCTCAGTAGCCCAGCCAGGGCACTTCAGCTGTGTGATGCAGTTGCAGGGTGGCTGCCTGTTCTTTTCTGCATCTCACAGGCAGATTTTCCTTTAACCACCTCATTTCTCTAAGCAAACTTCAAACCCTATGAAGCCTTCTGTTTTTTATTTATTATTTTAGCAGGCAGTGCTGTGGTAGCAATCCAGGTCTTGTCCAGGGGGCAATGTGCGGTTAGCAGGGGGCAAGGCCTTAGGAAGGAGCAGAGTCGTGCAACCACGAGCCGACCCTGGGCACTGCCCTCCATGCATACGTCCTCCCTGGCTGGGCTTCTCGGAGCTGTGAGGACATAGGGTGACATCATTAAAGAAACTCATTTGGCCAAAGTGGAAGTCCAACTGCCACCCTTTCCTCTGTGTCTATAGGAAGTTTGCAGGAGACCACAGTAAGATGTTCACCTGATAAGTGGGGGTGGGACTGTGTGTGCAGGCCTGGACCCAGGTTGCCCTGTGTCTCCTTGAAGTGGTTGGAGCAACTATAAAGTGGTTGCTGATTATTGGGGTGATGCGTTGTTGGGACAGGAGGCTTATCTTCGCTGACTGTTCCAGCACCCTTTGGCACATAGTCTGAAAAAAATTGGGCTGCTTGAACCACCAAGGGGTTGTCGATGAGTAAGAAATAGCCCCCTGCTCCTCCCTAGCCCCTCCTCCTCACCAAGCACTCCGTGGCTCCAGTGACGTGCAGCATCCATTAACATTTTGCTAGTTGCCATTGGCCTTGGTGCAGCCACAGTCAGTGGCATCTGGAAAAACACGTTGGAGATGAGCTATAAACCCATTTTTTTTTTGTAAACTGGGAGGGAAGCGTCCCTTCCTGATGCTGGTTTCAGACGCTGGGAGGGCTGGTAACCTAAGACCACCGAAGACCTACATCCACCCTGGGGAGGGGAGAAGGCTGACAAATGCTCCTCTGTGCTGCTTTTGTTTTATTGTGCTGGGCTCGTAAAGGCACTTTCTGGCCCCATTTTTCTTTTGCAGAAAGGGAGAGCAATAGGGGAGTATTGAAGAGGAGGGCCGGCGGAGAGGCCAGGGCTAGCAATGGCTCTATTTGTTTTCAACGTCTGTTGATTAATAGGTTGCGAGGTGAATGGCAGGCTTTCATTCCCTTTGGGTTCCCCACGGTTACAGAAGGTTGAGGGGTTGGGGTTAGAGGAGGGCTAGCAGGGGGATCTAGAAATGCCTGAATCAATCTTTCACTTGCCAGGTTCCAAATCATGAGCCGTGTTCAGGCGGGTGTGGGGCGCTTGGCGACGAGGGTGGCATGGCCAAGTTGCAGAACACTATGCTTAAGGGTTCTTGAGAGGTCAGAGGTCAGCCACACACACACACCCCCATTCCACCCCACGGTAGTTGGATGGATACTTTGGGTGGAAAGGCTTTGTGCTCTTTGAGGGCTGTTAAAAGACCCTTTCTTTATAATTTAACTATTCAGTACTCCAAACCCATAGAGCTTAATGAACAGAACTGGGGAAGGCTTAGTTTGGGGTTACAGCCATTTCTCCAGATAGAAAGTGTAAAAGCCCTGATGATTTTAAAGTTTGATGAGGATTTTGGTTCCTTTTAAATAGATATTATTTACTTCACTTTACTTCGGTTTTTCAGCTGACTTCTTTTTGATTTCTGGTCGGCTGGAACAGACCACACGTGATGAGTCTCTGTCACTAGAATCCTGCTGGGCCCTGATACTGCTTGAGTCTGTATTGGAGAAGCAGAAACATCTTATTACCTCCCATAGTCAGCCCATGCTGTAAAAACCCCTTGTAAAAATATTTGGTCCCTATGGTGGGGGTGCCTTGCTGAGGCAGGGAGTCTGGAGCCACTCCTAATTTGGGGTGTTTTGGGGGGTAATAGGGGACATTGTTTACTGAAACTGGTCTAGGTTCCAGAGACTGGTACATGGGAGATTGGGGGCAGTTCCCTTTGTGAGTCTGGAAGCATCTGTATCCAGTTGAGAAGGTGGCACAGGCTGAGCCCATAGGGTGCAGCTCACTCCATCAGCAAGACAATGAACCCCATCCCAGGGCTTTTCTGCAGTCGCAGTGGGGGTGTGGAGTCTGGCAGGTCAGAGTATAAGGCCTGGAAATACCACCTTCCCAAGGCTTGTGACTCAGGACACATTTCCTCACCTGCTGTGTGGAACGGATAGCACATGCCTGCCTACTACTTCATAGGTTTGTCAAGAAGACTTAGTAGAGAGGAGCGTGTCACACCCAACACACAGAGGCAGGGACAGAGCTCCCTAAATGGTGACAGCGGTCAGATGTGCTGTTGTTGACTGGGGAGTTTCAGGAATAGCAGTTGGTCACTGCTCCTGCCCACTATCCTCCCCTCAGATTACCTAGAAAAGGGTCTAAGGTGGCTCCATGGGCGAGCTTCAGGTGCTGATGGTGTGGGGTGTATCTGGGCAACTGTGACATAACTCCCCGAGTTTGTGTGGAATAGGTCATGAAGGTTTGCCGTTTTCGTGGTGTTCATCAAATTCTTAAAGGGTTAAATATCAGTAAATTAGGCTCTTCATACAGCTACCCGTGACAGCCACCAGCACAACCTTGAGGCAATGATTTTGTACCCCAGGTAGTTTTGAGCCGTACTTAATATTTAGAGGAAGCAGTTCTCTAAAAGTCCCTGGTTTTATGTTGCATTTGTTTGCCTTGAACACTAGACTCCGTCTGTAAAAGGATAACGGGGTAGGAGATAACGCCAACTCTCCCAGTACAGACTTTTGCTTTAATTTAGACTTTCTGGATCATTTATTTCTAGAAGGTTGTCTGTGCCCCTCCCCCAAGAAAGCTGTTTCTCACACCTGAATTTTCTTAGGGTGGCTCAGTGTTGAGCCTAATCCTGACGGGCCTATTTAAAGAAGTGGCAGCTCTTAGAAGAGAAGGCAGAGACGTTGAAGGGGCATTTCCTGTGTGTGTGGCTTTGCCTTTCATTTATCTCAGCTCCTCCTTTAGGGCCATCACCCTGATTCTGGACCTTGATCATTCCAAACTATTTTTATTTAATGTTCAATTCTTTGTTTATTAGCATAATAAAGCGATCTTTTCCAAGGAGATAATGAAATATATTTACGAGTTGACTATCATGTTTTTAAGAAGGGCATGCCTGAGGAAGAGTGCCCACAAAACATCCATCCAAAACATCCATCCGTTCTCGCCCCATGATGAGCGAACATCCTTATTAGCTTTGCAATGAGGATTGAAGTCTGCGGCTGCATTTTCTCACCTGTGAATTTAATGAGAAGGGACAGGAAGGAAAGTGAGTCTCATCTTCATTAGTATTCACTCATCATTAGGTATTTTTCAAAAACTTCCTTTGCGTTGCACGTGCAGCTGTGTGTATCAGGCACTGTGTTAAGCACTTTGTAATCCTGATCTCTTCATTTTCATAATAAACCTATAGAGCTAGACACATCATCGGGGTTCACCGAGTCTGAAACAGAGGCCTGAGAGAAGTGGCACAGTTAGATTGGTGAAGTAGAATTTAGAACTCGACCTTTCTTGAATTACAGATTCACTCTTGGTCACCGTGTACATGCAGTGGACCCTAAAACCATCTTTAAGGCACTGTGATAATAGGGAGTGAGACTAGATGGTTTCTGAAGGCCCACCCAGCTCTGTTCTGTGATTCTGTGCAGACTCCATTTAAAAGAGCACTGCCATCTACTGACATGAGCCTGTGAGACTGGCTCTAGCCATCTCTTCTTGTAATGCTTGCAGTTGAGATTTGCTGCCGTTTATGAGATTGTGCCCACCACTCCCACAGGCTGGGCATGACGGGACACGAGTTCTAGAAGACACAACCCATGTCCTTAAGGAACTTAGCTACAGTAGCACCAAGGAAGGTGCATACGTGACCTCAGCAATGGGGATAATGTGACACAGGAAGAAAGGACTGCGGATCTGAGCCTGGAGAGATGTGGGCATTTCTAGAAGAACGCCCTCCCTCTGGAAAAGCAGTGCAGGTACAGGCAGGTCCGACGGAGCAGCAGTTGGACCCTGGTTTCTGCAGATACCACTGCGTTCCTCCCGCTTTGCTTGGGAACCATCAGTCAGCTTTGGAGACGTTTAGTTGTATTGTTCCAGAGGGATCTACCTGGTATGAAATCATGATTAGGAAAGAGAGCCATGTCCATTTTCCCTTCTAAAGCTGGGCAGCAATTAAAACTTCACATCCACTTCACTCTACGCCGCTGCTATGGAGTGCTGACCAAACAGGAAAAAAGCTAATTGGCTAGGCTCGGGTGTGCAAAATAACATGAGGATGGTGGCAGCCAGGACAGGTGCCCAGCCTTTGTCGGAACCACCTTCTTTCATGTAATGAAGAGAGAGGGAGAATTAATGTAAATTCTACATACACCCAGTCAACTCCACTGTTGTCCAGATGCGGTCTTTGTCCTTTGCCAGACAAGTTGAGATAGAAGTCTCCCCGTCATTCCCTGTTAGTCTTGCTTAGAACTCAGCTGTGGGCTCTGCGCTTCTGTTCTGCAGACAAAACCGTGCCATCAGGCATCTCCTCCCTAACAATAGCAATAATAATAAACCACCGTTCCTGTGCTTACCTTGTGCTTCCTGTGCTAAGCCCTTTCTGCAGAGTCTCTTAAGGGCTAGGACGGGATTGATGATTAGGACTCAAGTCTCTGGTCACCTTTGTGCTTGTCTATGCCTGCGTGGCTCTCTGGTCAAGGGCTTATGGCAGAACAGAAGAGCGTCACCTGTGGCACTCAGTGGGCAGACCCTAATGCCTAGGCCCTGAGCCCCCACGTGTGCTGCATTGGCTCCCTCCTGAGAGCTTTCCTAGGCTCGGGGATCTGCATTTGTGATAAGCATCCTGAGAGATGCTCGATGCAGCCAGGGTTGAGAACTGCACATTTACTGCCCACTCTCAGCCTTTTCGTTCTCACTGTGGTTTGATACACTTGCTTCCTTCCATTGCATATGGCAGTCCCATCCCTGGTAATCCTGCAACCTCTGAGTGCCAGTCTTCCCTCCTCTGGGCTCTATCCATGCTTCTTCCCACTGATCCCACCGGTTTTCTGTGCTTAACTTTAAACTGTCTGTGACTGGTCTGCTTTCATTTTAGTGGGTATGTATCTTTCCAGTCAAATAGAAAACTTCTAGAAGGCAGCAACAGTCACCTTCCTTTCCTCCACTCCATTCGACCCTTTCTGTCCCTTTCTCTCCCTCCCTCCCTCACCCTTTCTCTTTTCCCTCTTCACCCTCGCACACAGTGGGAGCTTATTTGTTGGTTACTTTTCAAGCTGTCTTAATCAGAATTGTTCTCCTAAAAGACGCCTCAGTGCCTGTCCATGAGATGCTGGTGCTGCTAGCTCTGGGCAGTAAGCCTTCACTCTGCTGGCCTCGGCCTGCCCAGACCTTCACGGCTGCTGCTAAGGACACGTTACTGGGTTCCAAAGCTCCCTCTGCTCTGGTGCTTTTAACCCTCGTGTTCCAATTGCAAAATGATAGCTCACCATACAAGCCTCTGAGCAACTAGCTGTTTTTTTTTTTTCATGAAAAATATCCAGTTGTTTAGGTATCATTAAACCAGGCTGTTAAAAGTGCTGACTTCTTTCCCTGTAGTTTTTTTCTGGAGCATCCAAGAAGGCCATATTTTTCTTTTCAAGCACACTCATGACAAAGTTAGAAATACATCTTAAAGAGTGACTGTGGTAAGAAATACTCTTTCCATGTTATACCTCTTTCTCACCTATTTAAAAAAAAAAAAACGGATAACCAACTGCTTGGTGGTCCCTGAACTCAAGAGGCGCTAGTGGGCAGCACTAGAACCTCACTTCCTTTCTTCTAATGCAATTCCTTTTCCTTGATGTTAATGCAAGTTGTGCCTTCCTAAAAGTAATAAAAGGAAATGAAGACACGTTCTAAAATGAAACTTGACTCTAATCCATTCATCATCTAATACTAGCCTCTTTATCTTCCCTAGTACCTAATCTGGTTAAATGTCCCTGTTGTAGGATTTTAGTGAAAATCCTCTATTGGGAATAGGGTTTTTTGCAATTGGATTACTCTCAGTAAATGGCCCAGTAGTTCGCTTGTTTCAGCTTAATTTTTTCTTTGTGATCTTGCTGGGCTAAGTTATAGCATAGCATATCAAAGGGGGGTGGGGTGGGCTGGGAGCGGGGTAGGGGAAGCAGAGGAGAATAATTTGGGGGGGGGGGTCTGGTAATGGCAACTAGAAAAATCATAAAAATGCTTTTCATTTTTTCCCTGCTTCTCTTCACCTATCCACCCATCCCAAACACAAAAATGTCTGTACTTTGTTTTCTAGGACTGCCCATTTCTGAAACGTATATATACGTTTATTAGCCCAATTCATCATCATCCAGTTAATTTGCTAGAGTTCCCTGATGACTTCCTAATGAATCAGGCCGCTGTAATCTGCATAAAATATGCAGGTGCTTGCTTGAGAGCTTTCTGGTAAAGTTCACTCTCCCAGCCAGGCCAGGAGTGGGCTTTTCATCCACGGTCTCTGTAAAGGATTGACATGCCGGCTGGTTCTGAGGGGCAGGAGCCTGGGGTGGTGGCTAAGGAGGCTGGGTGGGTGAGATTTGGGCCCTGCTGGGTTTCTTGTGACTGATGGTTTTCCTAGTGTCACCCCCGCCTCCTCGTAGAGCAACGAGGTAGGAGATCCACCCCCACATGCAGGAGCACAGTAGGCCTGGGAGATTAAAGTCCCCTCTTCCGATTTACCTGCTGATGGGAAAAATGCAAACTGTGGGCTCTGTGATGGGCTGGTGGTGGAGGAGGCATTTTAAAAGCCAGGCTTGGTGGGAAGGTAAAAACTGAAGCGTGCCTCCCCAGAATGCTGTCTTACATGGATGAGGTGGGGGGGCAGGGCTGCTGGTGGAATTGAGTGCATCTTCACGAAGTCCAGGAGGGAGGGAGTGGTCAGGGGGACCCACAGGCCCTGTGTGGCCGGGGACCTGGCTTGACCGTATCTTTCTCTGTTGCTTTCCTTCCCGCAGTCGAACAAAGTGCCGGTTGTGCAGCACCCTCACCATGTCCACCCTCTCACGCCTCTCATCACGTACAGCAATGAACACTTCACCCCGGGAAACCCACCTCCACACTTACCAGCTGACGTAGACCCTAAAACAGGTAGGCCGCGTGCCCGGGTGCCAAGAGGACGTGCTGGTCCTGGGGCCACTGGGAGCCTGCTGGGGGAGGGGTGGGAATCTGGGCTTGGCTGGGGGCAGGGGTGAAGAAGCCCCTGTTGGAGATAGAAAAAAAAGGAAGCCCCCTGGGGAGGCCGGAGCCTGGTGAGGGGCTGGTTTCCTTTCTCCTCTGAGGAAGTCCAGCTGTAACACTTCAGTTCTCTAGGGCTCCAGGTAGGTACCCCTAGGAGGGAGGCTGTCTTGGGAACCTGGCTGTGAATCCCTCAGGAGTAGCTCACAGTTTCCAGATCTGCAGACTTGGAGTAGTAGTCGTTTTGGACACATATCCTGGGCTCTTCTCCGCTCCTTGGGAGCATAAGACCCCTACCCTGAAGGCTGGTTCCACTGATGACTGACGGACTCCTGTCACTTGATGATGACTTATTGGCACAGCCTCAAGAGACCACATCGCTAGGTTCCACATTCTCAGGGCTGATTTATTTGAGTTCTTCTCCCTTGTACATTGTCCTGGGTATGATCAAACCCATTATACAGATGTGAAACCCAAACCCGTGGGGTTTCTTTGGTATCATACAACAGCCAATAGGATCTCAAGCAGAAGTTGCTGTGTTTTCCTTCAGCCTCGTCTTCTCCTTTCCATCCTGTGTGCTCACTGACTGCATTTTCCCCAAAGGGGACAGAGAACCTACAACAGGGTTTACAACAGGCAGATAGCCACAGTTCTAGGTCGGGTGGTCTTGGGAGAACAGCGAGGGCCGGGGCATCTTACAGGCTGGGTGGTGCACTGGCTGGACTTTCTCTTCCCAGCTAGTTAATTAGAAGGATGGATTTAAAATGGCTATTCCATGTCACTTTGTCAGAGGGAACTGTTTGATGTTGGGCTGAGGTAGACTGCCCGTTCAGGCGGCTTTTGCTGCCCCTGAATGAAGCCACACATCAGCTAGTTTTTACCAGCCTCTGAGCCCCCTTTGTGTTCACGGCGGGGGGAGCCGAGCCTGGCGCTCGGATGGCTGGAGAAGGCTGCCAGCCGGCCCCGGGCTGCACAAGTGAATGGCAGCATCAACGTCTCATTTAAATAATGGTAGTACAGGGAATAGCCTTTAAATGGTTATCGTAAAACATATGATTAACGTCTGCGGACTGTTTACTTTTCCTCCGTGAACATTCTTTCAAGTGTGCGAATGGCTTGGTGTAGGGTCCAAGCCCAGCTAAATCTGTTTGGTTTTTGTAATAGAGAGAAAGCAATGTCTACATGAAAATGTCACCCAGGGAGACTTAATTTACAGATTAAAAGCTTCCTGAATGAATTAAAAAAAAAAAAAAGTTTTCATCCACGAACACATAGCTCATGCCCTTCGATACTGTTTTAATTCTGTGGTATTGTTTCTTTGGCTTCCCACGTGAGCTGTGCATATCAGCTCCTCGCATCAGAATTGCTCCCAGTTCTCGTCCTTTCTCAGGATTGATTGCTGGATGTGCTCCCATGGAATGAATGAGTGAGTGAGTGAGTGAGTGAGTGCTCCTGTGGCAAGCAAGGGCCTTCGGGATTCATTCCTGTGTGTCTCTTGAAGGCCCCGAGCCCACCCCCTCCCATGACACAGCAGTACCCCGTCAGCAGGTGGGGTTAACTCCCACCGGTGACTGCCCTTCAGAGAATGAGTTTCTAGAATTGAGTTTACCAGGCCTCCAGCATCTCCTGTCAGTTCAGTTCAGATTCTCCTTTGGATAAGATGCAGTGTCATTTGGTGAGTTTCTCTTACAGATCATCTTAGGCTGAGGTAGAGGATTCTGAAGAAGGCAAGGGTAACCTTTCCAAAAGCCATAACTCAAAAAGCATATCAGAGTAACTCGTCTTTATGAGAGTGAGAGTAGGTCATCAAAGAGACTGAAGAGACAAGTTGTGAGGGCAAAGGGAATTGTCACTTGATCACCTACTGTGTGCCAAGCCCATTAGATTTTTTTTTTTTTTAATCCAAATAACCAATTACATGAGGTGGAAATACTCTGGTTGGCATTTTGTAAATGTCTCTGTTTCCCCAGTGTATTGATCCATCTAGAATGAGATAAACCAGTTTTTCGAACTGGGGCGGAGGGGTGATGAGACGAAACTTCCTACCAACTCTTAAGCTCATAATCACAAAAAGAACCTCATGCTAAGATTATCGGAGAGGTGTCTGCCTCCATCCTTTCCCTATTCCCTTCTCTCTCTCTCCTTTGCACCTAAAATGCGCTTTTTCCCTCAGGAATCCCACGGCCTCCGCACCCTCCAGACATATCTCCGTACTACCCGCTGTCGCCTGGCACCGTGGGACAAATCCCCCATCCGCTAGGATGGTTAGTACCACAGTAAGGAGTTCCATTTTTTTAATTTCCTTTTTGTTTCTTACATGGGCATGCTTATTATTTATTCTGCGCGCGCGCGCGTGTGTGTGTGTGTGTGTGTGTGTGTGTGTGTGTTTTAGAGGACGGGTTGGTGAGGGAGGGCAGTGGGAGTTTATGGGGGAAGGATCTTGCTAAGATTCCCTGTGGGAGAGTGAGCAGCCAGTGGCCATGCAGTGGATTACGTAGGAGAAAGAACATTGATGCTCAGCGTTCTGAACCCACGGTCCCCAAAGGCTCTGGGTTTCTCTCTGTGAAGGGAGGTGCCCTTAAGATACTTTGGGAATCGCAGAAGGCGCTGAGGGCTTCTGTCCAGTGAAACTGACCATAGCTCTTCTGCTGGTGGCAGCCCAGGATGCCGTCACTGGATCGAGGTGGCAGTGGAGTGACCATGGGCACAACCTAGTTTTGAAATCCAGGGGTGGGAGTGGGAGGTATTTTTTAACAACCCCAGCACCCCATTGCGACTGTGACTCCCAGCGGTGACAAGTTTTGTCTATTGAGAAGCTCCATGTTATAAAACCAGCTTATCTCTGACATTCTACATATTAGATACTTGACGTAATTATGGGGTGGGGATGGGGCAGCTCGACTCTCACTCCGGTGTGTGGGGCCTTCCTGTCGGCCCCAGCTCCCAGCAACGCCCAGATCATCCAACTGCCTTTTAAGATTTGCCTTGCAATCACCGTGGCTTGGCTTTTACAGTACCACCCATTAACCTTCCCTAGATCACCTAAAAAAGTGTGTAGAAAGGCCTTTGATACCTAATCATACCGTGTGTGTGTGTGTGTGTGTGCGTGCATGTGTGCAATGGTGTGTTTTTCGTGTATATTTTTCTGCGTGTTTATAGATGATCTCTACTGTTTAAAAAATACAGGACAGTTTGTTGAATCTCAACGGGAATAAATCCTGGTAAAACGTTCAAGCTTGGGTCTTGGAAAGGCAGCCTTTCATAACCTTAAGGAAGTTATCATTTTGGAGTGGTTTCCCACCCCTCGTTCTACCCTTGTTTCTCCAGTTTAACAGATTTTACACTGTTTTTTGTTTGTTTGTTTGTTTGTTTGTTTGTTTTAGAAACAGCTGTGTTCTGTAGTAGCTACACTAAATACCGACCGTGAACAGTTTCTGATTTTTTCCCCCTTAACTTAAATTTGGGAAGGTGGACGTGGACTGTAGACACGAGCTTGAGTCCCATTTCTTCTTCGGTAGCTGGGGCCTTTCCTCAAATCAGTCGTCATTCGCCCCATTCAGCTGATGGGGAGATGTTTGAAGGCTACATGAAAAGACTCAGACTACCCTCTGTCAGAAAAAGTTGTGTGTCTTTCATGAGGATGCTATTTTGCATGTTGCTGTATTTTTTAATTATTGTAATGAGGTGTGATTGTCTATTGGTTACCCACAATTCTTCTTGGGGACTCTCCCCCCCGGTAACTCTTGTCAACACTTGTTAATTTGACAAAAGGCTACAAATTAAGCTCTGTTAATTTAATGTTTTCTCACCGAGATCTAAATACCGAAAGAGGCCCAAAGCGCAACTGAAGTCCTTTGATTCACTGTACTTTATTTTGGTATAAATTTACATTCATTATTGTTTTCCTTTGGATGTGTAGCCCTCAATTAGTGTGATGGCTCCATTAAAGCAAGCGAGACTTCGCCTTTAATTATTACAACAAAACACCTAGTTTCAGCTTGGGGAGAGGGTCTCTATTGACATAAGCAGAGGTTATAAAATTTAATTAGCCATTCCTATCAGATTTATGGCATTCAAATTGTTCTGTGTTTCTTCCCTTTGATCCTTCCTGTACAATCCCCAAGATTTTTGTTCTGATCAAATGAGAATAAAGCTTACTGTGCAGAGTGAACTTCTCCTTTTTCTTTTTCTTTTCCCAACCCCCCACCCCTGTTTGCGCGCTCTCACTCCGTGTCCCCCTCTTTGTAGGCAAGGTCAGCCGGTGTACCCAATCACGACAGGAGGATTCCGTCACCCCTACCCCACAGCTCTGACAGTCAACGCTTCAATGTCCAGGTGAGTTCCAAGCACAAGGCCTTCCGCCAAGGCCATGAGTGACTTCCAGAAAGTTCTCTATGTTGCTACGAGGCCATCCAGGGGCTGCTGATACATGTGAATCTCGTGGTATAAGACCCATAGAACATTACGCTTTCTTTCTAAGAAAGTGCTGAAAATTTATCCTGAACTTCCCAGGTAGGTGATGGTGAAATTTCAGGGTCAAATTGTTGAGTCAGCCAATTGAGCAGTATCTTTTGTGAGAGTTTAGGAAGGCAAGAAGAAGTAGTTAGGACATTCAGAGCTTGTTACAGTGTTGTTTCTCTGTTGCCCTGTACGGGATGAGGAAAGGAAGGGTGGAGGTAGTTTTATTATCATACAAAGAAGAGTTTGAGGAAAGGTTATTGGTCTTTTCAAAGCTCAGTGTCAGTAAGAAAGGACCCCCCTCTAAAGTGTCACCATTCAGGGGAAATATAAGGTGAGTCACACATGGCATTTTACGTTTTCTAGCAGCCAGATTTAACAAAAGGTTTTTAAAAAAAACTGGTGAAATTGTTTTTAATATTTATTCAACTCGATAGAGTCAAAATATCATCCTTCTGACATGCGATCCCCGTTGAGCCGCTAGGACCGAGATTTTTACATTCCTTCTCATACTTAGTTTTTGAAATCTGGTGCGTATTTCATACTTACCAACACATCTCAGTTTGGCCTGACCACATTTCAGGTGGTGGCTAACTACCACACTGGCCTGTGCAACTCAAACTTTGAAAGTTAAAAATAAATCATGCCCATCTAAACATTTGTAGGTCTTTAAGCATATAAGTGCACATACAGCATGCACATACACACCTACATGTGTGTACCCAGGTCTTTCTAATCCCCATGCTCTCCTTTTCCTTCCTCTAATGAATTCTGGCTAATTTTTCAGTGACTGCTAGTTTATTTACAAACTGGTTGGCAGCGGTATGTTTAAGTAGTCACTAATTGCTCCTAATGATAGTTTTATTTTCTGTTCATCTGATTTTCAGTCAAGTTAATTAAATCGGTGGAGGTTTAGACTTTCCTGATGGACTGCAACAGCTAATCCATTTTGATGATGGCACATGATTCAATTAGCATGCATTACATGGCAAGGATGCTGACCCCCCAATCTGTAGCCACCATGGGAACCGAAGACCAGAGGAAGGGTTGGAAAGACAGGCCAAGATGCTTCTTTTTCTGCTTACAAAACAGTGATTTGGGTGGGGGAAGGAGTAAAGAAATCACATTCATTAAAAAGAACTATAACATATCTAACAACTGTGATTATGCCATGGATATCCTGCAGGTACCAAGATCCATTTCCCACATGGGAGAAGTCATCTCAGTTCCCAAATCCGCACCAGCTTTGGTTAGGCAGGAGAGAGCTGTGTGTTCTCCACTGAGAAGAGGAAGGGTGTGTTCATTAAATAATGTCATCGCAGCCTCACCAAGCATGGGAACAAATGGGGAGTCTCCTAGGAGGAGAGCTGCTTCTGCGCAGCTTAGAATCCACAGCTCATCCTCCCTCCATCCCAGCATTTATATGATGCACCTGATTGCTTTTCATGTTTGTTTATTTGGTGTATTCCAGAGGTTAAAAGCAGTGAAGTAATCACAGGATAGGGATTGGGGTTAAGCTTATTGATTGAATTATCATTAGGAGGTTAGTGGATGGTTTATAGGTGAGCAGAGAGGAGTGGAGGAAAGGAAGGGAGGGGTGGGTGGAAAGGTTAGGGGCTCCAGGTGCAGCGGGGGAGGCGGCGATTCCCCAGGTAGGCCTTATGAAAGGTAGCTAGTTAAAAAGCGTATACAGCAAATTAAATACATTATTGTGGTAATGGGACGACAGAAGTATAGGTCTATTATACTTATGGCAGTTACAGGAAATGTAGGCAGCTTGCCCTGTTCCAGAACACCCTTTGATATTCATTCTATTCAGCAGTGGGGCCAGGACTTCTCAGAATTAAGTGATGGGTCATTATACTTTAAACACCATGGAGAAGCCTAGATTGGCAATTAAACAGCTCTTGCTGACACTCACTTGTGCCACCCTGTGACCCCCTTTAGATTGAGATGTTGGAGCTCCGGGCCCTCAGCCTGCTAAATTGGCGCAAGGCTCTTCTCCTGACGAGAGCGGGCTCTGAAATCTGCCGGCTTCAAAGGGAGAGAGATCATGTATAAACCATAATGTGGGTGCACCGTGGCTCACAAAAAATAAGGCAGGAAGAGATGAAATGTTACAAGTGCAAGGAGGAAAATGAGAGAATAATGACAAACCTAATGCAACTCAAAGCCGGATTGTTGCACAGGAAAATGCATCCTACTGCTTGTGCATAAAATCAAGGCCGGCAGATGACATCCAGTTAACAGAAACGTGTCAACAGTGAAGGAAAGTGAGAGTGAGTAAGGGAGAAGCCCCTGAGACAGCCAGAAACAAAAATTAGTTGTCCTTAACAAGTTAAGGTTCATCATTATATTCTGGCTTGGAGCCATGAAAGCAGACGGGGGTATATAATGAGCTGCTTAGAATTTTTAGGGTGTTTATTGCATTTCGTGAACCAGTTGTCTGCAGAAAGGAATTTCTTAAGGAAGGTATGCATCCCCCCGCCCATGCACGCACACGCACACACACAGTCTTTCTCTGCTACACATTTTCCCGATTCACAGAATGTGTACAGGTGTGTGAACTTGGACGTGTTCGTCCTTCACGGCTGCACTGGGAAATTTCCCCCACCTCACGATGCACTCAGACTGTGTTGTCTCCCTGTGGGATTTGGCGTACACACATTCACACACACACTCACACACACAGGGTGTTTTATCTCCATCCCTCCCTCTCTCCTCTACTTCTCCTACCTCTCCTTTCTCTCCCATCCATCCGTCTGTCTGTCCAACCATCCATCTCTCTCTCTCTCATGTCAGTACACATATTCTCATTCAGCAGGAATGAAAACATATGCATTTGAGGAATGTCAAGCCTTTAAAATTCACAGTAAAAGCTGCTACTCCACCCACCCCTTCTCCAAGGGCTTCCAAGAACACATATTGTTAAGTTTCCTCAGAGGTCTTCCAGCAGTGGAAGGAACGGGGTGTAACTTGGGGTCCCGAGCGCCTCCCAGGGCTTTACTTTCCATTTCTTTAGGGTTTAGGGATAAAGGTTCTTTAGGTTTTTTCTTTTATTCTCATATTCATTCATATTCTCTCTCTCAGAGGTGTTTTCTTTTTTTTTTAAGTCCTAAAAGGGCTCACTTGATTTTTATTAAGTCATGTAATTATTGCCAACTTTTGATAATTTCACATTTGTAAAGGCCTCGGGGCCTCTGTTGTTAACTCTCTGGGTTACTAGTTCTGTTGTATGTCGTTTTGCTTGAAGTCCCAGAAACTGTTGAGGACCTTGAGGACATGGTAGTCATTCCTTTACGAAGGGTGGTTCTTCTAACCCGGGACAAATCATGGTGACTCCAGACAGATCAGAAAATGTGGAAGCTGTTTGTCTAAGCCCGTTGTCAGTTTACAGGTGGACCAAGAGTGTTTTGAAATTATTTTGGTACGTCCCGGCTGGTTTGCGTGTTCGGAAATGCCAATTCAGGGCCTAAACAGTGTTTTAAAGGAGTTTCCTAAAAATACACAGATTAGTGGAGACAGCACAAACTTTATTCACCTTTATTTACATTCTTGATAATCATCTAGAAGGCCTTTTAATGCGTAGGCAGTATGTTAAGCAATTTAGGAATTCTAGAACTGTAAAGCAGCAAAGGGCACAAATATGAGAATTCAAAGATTTACGTGTGAGTGTAAAATAGTACTTTTTTTTTTTTTGCATCTTGTTTAAAATATCTATGACTTCTGATGAGAACCACATAGGAAGTTCTTGGATTTTCCGCATCTTTCTACCTTACTCTCTCCCGTTCCTGTCAAAACGATGGGGCGCAGCAGCAAAAGGAGAATAAAAATTTTATTGCACTGCACCAACAGAATGAGGCCTAGCAAGGCATGTGCAGCGTTGTCAAAGACGTGTGTATACTTCAGCCACATCCATATTTTACCTCGCTGTCGATATACAACAAAAGATTTCACCTGTGATTCCAGAGCTGATTAGGACTTAGGAAATTGTCTTCTTAGATGCCAAAATAATGCCTCAAAACACAAGTGGAAGTGTGATTTCCAGCAGGTAGTCAGTCCAAGCCTACTTTCCGCCCAAGTACATCAGTTAAATTTGTCTTTTGCTAAAGATGTTAAAAATCATAATGTCTCATGTCAGTAACAATAATGAAGGGGAAGATTGGCTTTAATGACATTATGAGAATCATTATGTTTAATTTATCGCTAATTAATGCTGACAGGTTTCATATGCCTTGGGTTGCTTTCATGTGAACGTTACGTGCTGTTTTTCTCTTTTTTCTTTTTTTTAATTGTGTGTACACATCCCTCCTCATTCATTCATTTTGATTCTGACGATTTACACAGCTTTCTGTCTTCTAGGTTCCCTCCCCATATGGTCCCACCACATCACACTCTACATACGACCGGCATCCCCCACCCGGCCATAGTCACACCAACAGTCAAACAGGAATCCTCCCAGAGTGACGTCGGCTCACTCCACAGCTCGTAAGTGTTGCTCTTGTGATCACTGTCCCCTTTGCCATCGTGTTTAATTAATCATTGCTGGCACGGTGGCTGTTGGGTTGGTGGCTCTGCCGCGGGTTCTCTGCGCTGCCTGTGGCTCTGGCAGATACCCCGTGTGTGTGGGCTCTGGATCTTACAGACAGGCTTTCACAGAGGCTGCCTGCTGTGGGGTAGACTAGCACTCCTATTTTGGGAACTTGGATGGACTGGACTTTGTAGTCATGACTCTGTCCCTAACCCTGTCATCGAGCATTTGGCGCTCTGTCCTATAAGCCGAGGTAGAAAGGGCCACAGGTGCTTTGCCCTCTGGCCTGGGAAAACTCTGTATTTATGAAACTGGAGGAAGTGGTTACAAAATCGCCTCTCTTCCCCTAGTCCCTCCCCTGGCTGTTTTTGTTCCATTTTCCAGGGTGGAGAAGACCGAAAGTGGAAGCGTGCTTTTCCCTAAGACTGCTGGGTTTGGGTGTTGAGAAACCAAGGAGAATGGGCTCTTTGCTGCGGAGGAAGTTGGCTCTCACGATCGATCGCTTATTGGGTTGGGTCTGTCTGTTTTGTCTACATCCAGAAAGCATCAGGACTCCAAAAAGGAAGAAGAAAAGAAGAAGCCCCACATAAAGAAACCTCTTAACGCGTTCATGTTGTATATGAAGGAAATGAGAGCAAAGGTGGTCGCCGAGTGCACGTTGAAAGAAAGCGCGGCCATCAACCAGATCCTGGGGCGAAGGGTAGGTGGCTCTCTCCCTGGGAGAAGAGGGCGAGGATGGACCAGGATGCAGCAGGTGGGGTGACAAAATGCTTCCATCCTCGTTTGCTTGGAGAGACCTTTCGTGTTAGCTACATTGTGACCCCTTCAGTGGCTTTCGTGCAGTCAGGACCAATGACTGCATTCGACTGACGTACAGAACAGCCAACGCCATCATCTTCCCCATCCCCAGAGAGAGGACAGATGATAAAAATGGCATAGATGACAATTCATGTTTTGTCGGAGGGCTCCCATTAGGGCCAGGACCCTTCAGACTGTCATCATTTCTGATGGACCCATCTCAAAAAGAAGCGCTATTTATCCCCTGGCCGCAGTGTAGTTTGTGATGCTTTTGCATGTCTTTTCCCTCCCCCTCCCTTTCTTGTTCCCTCCAGTGGCACGCACTGTCTAGAGAAGAGCAAGCAAAATACTACGAACTGGCCCGGAAGGAGCGACAGCTTCACATGCAGCTGTACCCTGGCTGGTCTGCACGGGATAACTACGTAGGTGGATCATTTTTCTCAGGACTGTAGACATGGGCTGGTGGTCCACATGGAAAAGGGAATCTAACTGCCACCTCGGATTAGGCCTCAGAACCATTCAGTCTGCCTGCTCTTGGGACTGTTAGCATCTCGTCCGAGCACCAGGCTTGCGGGTCTTGTCTCGACTCCAGTGTGGCTCCATCAGCATAGTTCCTCAGGGGGAAGCTGCCGGTCCTGCCCAGTACCCATGAGGTTTAGGGCTGTCAGTTTAGGGCTGTCCATATCTTCTTGCCCGTGTCTTTGAAGACACAGGGCTCTAGGATACACCCAGTGAGGCTTATGTGCTTCTCAACAGTGGTCTGTGGGGTGGCCTTGCAGAGAAGTGTGTAGGGCTGGAAGGAGGAATTTAATTCCTCAGCAGGGCCTTCACCACCCTTAAGAGGAACAAATGGGATAGTTGTCTCATGCTGTGGTGCAATAGAATTTGTTCATCCTGAGAGGGGCATGATGGGAACATCCCTGAAAGTAGCCAGTAGAAGTCATGTTTTGGCAGGGACTCAGCAAGGGTAGGACGAAAGGGTGTGTTATGTGCTGCTGTGTGTGTTCCTGGGCTCTGTGGGTGTGAAGATTTACCTAATTTCATCTCCTGGGTCTTAGAAAACACTGCAGGATTATTGTTCTTACTAATTGCAGTGGTCGTGACATCCATGATTCTTCCCTCCCATAAACTGGGGCTCCTGGAGACCTCTGTCACCTCTATCATTCTTTCTTAATCTCCATTTTGCTTAATAGGTCAAGTTCTGAACTCTGTCTCCTCTCTAGATGGATGAAATGTTTCTTACTTGCCTGATTGTATAGCTTTGGTTTTGTGAAGTGATTTTACCGTCTGCTTTGGCAGGGGAAACGGACTTGACTTAATGCCAGCAACAGGCTTCTCCTGTTTCTTGTTGGTACCGTGGGGTCACAGATGATGTTTTCGGCAGTCAGTGCTCCCTGACCTAACTCTCCATGGATGTCATCCGTGGTGAGGAAGCCTTCTCTGTAGGAGGGTTGAGACCCATTCGGTTCTTCCTGATTTTAAACGTAACTGGATACACCGTATTGTGGGGGTTCAGAGTTAAATCAGACATACTTACTCTCCCAGAACTTGCCAGCCGTCAGGAAGTCACAGCCATCTTCAGGGATGTGTGGGTCCTGAGTCAAGTCTGACTTCTGCTTGCTCGGACTAGCTGCTTCAGGTTTCCTCCCTTCTTAGTCCCCTGCCTTTAAACATGAGCCCACTAGTCTCCTCTTTCCCGTATGGATGAGGGAGAGTGGAGCTTAAGTCCTGTCATCATCACCACCAGCCCCCCAGCCCCCCTCCTCCCTGCCCACCCACCCATCTCCCTCTAGGTCCCACCACGCTTAGCTGCCAGCACTAGACTCTATTCCTCCTGGGAGTTGAAACCGGAATTAGAGTTAGTATTTCTCAATGGCATGGTGGCTCTGCTCAGTGCCTTTGTCACTCACCGGTGGTCATGCACAGGGTCGTCACTGCTCAGGATCTTTCCGTTTGTCCTCAGCATGTGTGCAGCAGGGAAGCCTTTCTTCTGGAGCTGAAAGGAGGAGGATGAGAAAGTTCCTGCTCTCCCACAGGCTCGCTGCTCACCGCCCCCGACCCTGAGGGCTCGCGGTCTCCCTTATGGTCTCTCATTCCAGGACAGCTGTTCTCCTGGTTTGGGGTCAGAAGTTCTTAGAGTTCCTCGCTAACTTCTGCCTGCTACAGACCCGATTCTTAGGGTAATCAGAGAGGAATCTGGCTACTCTCTAGATGTTGTATCCCCTATAGGCATTTGGGGTCATGGCAGGGCCTTCACGTCCTGCTGTGCAGGGCGTGCACTGCACAACTCTAGGGAGGTGTTTATAATATGATCTGTGGGCATGGTACCCCCTGGAGCTGTGCCAGGGGAAGTCTCCGCAAAGATATGAGGCCGACTCTGCGATAGCTTCCGAAGGGTGCAGTGATTGTTTATACTTGGAGTCAGTCAGGGTGTTTTCTGAGTCTTTTTTTGTCTTGCTCTTGAGGTTTTAGAGGTCCGTGAGGCACTTGGAATAGGGTTTGGAATAGGGGAACCTCTGATAAGACCTGAGAGAAAATTTAGAGGTAGATCTGGATTAGGGGCCATAGGAGCTTTATCTCTTACAAGGGATACTGTCAGATTCCTGTCACGATGGCTCATGGGTATGAGCACCTTTCCTCCCATCCTCTCTTCCTTCCTTCCTTCCTTCCTTCCTTCCTTCCTTCCTTCCTTCCTTCCTTCCTTCCTTCCTTCCATCATCCATCCATCCATCCATGCCCCAGGAAACAATCTATGGAGCAAGAATCAACAGTTAAATTTTTGTGGATTTGATTATGGTAAAAACTTGTTAATATTTTTTTTTTTAACTCACTTGACATAGAAGTTTCTCTGTAAATTACTTTGGCCATTGTAAAGTCCAAGAGGTTCTTCTGGAAAAAGTCTTGTTGAGCTAACCTCAAGCCTCTTTCACTTTCCACTTTTCCAGCCGAGTGGTGACAGAAATCTCTAGCAGTCACATTTGGGTTGTTGCATTTGGCACATCCCGGAGCACAAGAGGAAACATTTTGGTCCCATAGTGACATCTGACCCCTGGCATTGTATTAGAACATGATTTTCTTTCTAGCTCTGTGATGGGTAAAGAAGCCAAATCCTAGGCCATTTTCTCATCTTGAGTTTTTTCCCCTTACCAGCATACTTGAGGCCTTTTTTTTTTTTTTTTTAATTTAAAGAGATGGCGGGATGTCTGCCTCCCTCGAGATGCACCTCCCTCTTCACTAAATAGCGTTCATTAAGTTCCTTCATGTCTTCTTCTGATTAACACACAGGCCCTTTAGAGGCCCTTAGTCTAAATGATCATTCTCTCAGTCGCAAACATCTCGACTATCTATCCTAAACGACAGCTTCCTGTGGGTAGTGGACTTTTCATCTGCCTTTTAGAATATATTGCAGGAGATTGGGAGTGGGTGAACGCTATTTTAAAGGGGATGAGAAGCCCTTGAGTATGTGGATGTTGACACCACTGTGCCCAGCTGAGTACCTCTAGCTCCTAAATAAAGTAGACCCTCTGCCTGTTCCAGATGGCACTTTGCTCCCTACATGAGGGGCACAGATATGAAGATGGGCTATTGAGGTTCATGAGAAGGAAGTGAATTAACTTCCTTCCTTCCTTCCTTCCTTCCTTCCTTCCTTCCTTCCTTTCTGTCATTGTACATCTAGGAACATAAAATGTTTCAAATGGAAATGCTGAACTGAAGGCCAAGACAAATTCTCCAAGTGGAACAGGTCCCAAGATCTGAGAGAAAAGGGGCTTTCTCTGAAACACTTGACCATTAGCCCTTGGATGGAGCTCAAACTGTGTAGTCTCCACTCTGCGTCTCTCTCTCCTCACAGGCTTTATGGGTTCTCAGGTTTTCTGCCTTATCACTGCTCTTTTCACTTCTGGAGTTGATGTCAACACACCGTGACAACCTTTAGGCAAGGGTGATACTGAGATATTCTGAAACAAACAGGAGTGTGAGACCAGGCCTCCTGTTTGGGACATTTCACAGGTACCAGGCAGCTACCTCGCATGGGTAGGACGGGCAGGCACTGTGAAGTGGTGGAGAAGGAGTTTTAGATCTGGAACGAGGCCGTCAGCTCTACAGAATTCCCCCGGTGCCCCTTCTACATCCACAGCCATGGGAACACTGTCCAGCTGTCAAAGGAGGATCTGGTTGGAGAATGTGAATGAATGGCTCCATGCAGTTCACCCATAATCTGTTCAAAACCTTCCTCAGACGACGAGGCTTTAACCACGTAGGCAGCACAGCTTAGTGCATGAGGGGCTCTTGGAATCGAGACCACCTGAGTTCCCATCCTGGTCTCACCATTTGTTAGCCCTTTGACCTCAGAAAGGTTATGTAACCTCTCTGTGCCTCGGTTTCCTTATCCGTAAAATTGGAATGGTGATAATACCTGTTGCGTAGGGCTGTGTGAGGATGAATGCTTCCATATGCGTGGCACTCGTAGAATCATGCCCGGCGCATAGTATGTGCTCAATAAATATTAGTTGTTATTGCTAGGATTGTGACAGTCATTGTATATTAGATGGGACTATAGAGGACCTTTCCTCTTTTATGGATGTCCACTCAGCAGATGATTTCTGGTTCTGTGTCGCCTTTTCTTATTCTCCCTGCTGTCTTTTAAAAGCAAGGCCCACGTTACAGCTCTAAGACAAAAAATCCTACTTAAGCATTTAATTTTGATTCAAAATAAGGACCTTTTGGCCTTCATTAGAGATTTGCTTGGGGCAAGGAGGTTTTGAGTCCACATAGCTGTCTCAACATCGATTCATCCTGTGGCTGTGGACCCTTGGGCCACTTCAGCCCTGTGTCTACTCACCTCCTGCATCTTCCTCATCCAGCTCTTCTCTTCACCTTTGTGGAATCAAACGCTCTGGGTCAGGTTCAGGGATGGACATAGGTGTGTGGGAATGAGGTCTTTCCTTCACTTCCCATTGATTCCTTCTTTTCCCCTGCTGATTGGTTGTCGCTCCAGCTGAAGCACAGTTCATTTGGACATTTGGATTAAAGGGATTTAGGGGTTGGAAAACACTCAAGGAGTGGGTGTGGATGAAGGGAGCAGGGTGCTCCCCTCTTCCTGCCTTCTTATTACTGGGTGAGCCCAGACACCCTCCTCCCGTTTGTTTTGTTGAAATAATTCCTTGTGTTTTATTTGTTCTTCTAGGGGAAGAAGAAGAAGAGGAAAAGGGACAAGCAGCCAGGGGAGACCAACGGTAAGTTAGAATAATGAGGGTGCAGGAAGGAGCCTTACTCTTTTGAGGACCACTGCTTGATATTAGGCTTCTATCTGGGGGAGGCAGGAGAAACTCAAGGCCAGGACATTGTGGGGGAACCCATCTTAGCTAGCCTTTTTGTTTATGCATTTTAATTAATTGCTTCATGATTGCCCTTTTAAAGCTAGTAACATTCATTGTTGCATGGAAAGCACATTGTAATTCTAGTGGAATGTGTTTTTAAATAACTGTAGAGCCTGTAACTGGAGAGCCGGAGGCATGCCTATGCGGGATTTATATACAGTTTGCTTATTCTGTATGTGTCTGAGTAGGGATGAGGAGGGGGCTAGGCTGTAGGAGGGGTGTATGTGAGTGTTTGGCATTAACTGGGCTGTTCCTGAATGTTCTGATGCATGCCTTTACAGTGGTAAATTGCACCCAACTTAAATTAAGGAGGTTTGTCATTCTCTAGAAGAAATTAGAAATACTGCATAGGCAATCTCAGAGGTCCCTTGGAGAAGGCCAGGCTTTTACAAACAACAACAAAAACATTTTGAAGGCTTTGTATAATTTGTTCTTTTTTTTCAGAACACAGCGAATGTTTCCTAAATCCTTGCCTTTCACTTCCTCCGATTACAGGTGCTAATGTCATTTTGAGTCGTTAAAATAGTTGCTAAACTGTTTTTTAATTTTTCTTGCCATTATAGTTTGATTAACATTAATCACGTATGACATTTGAACATTCTTTAAAATGACCATCTACACGGTTTCGTATGTTTCGGTAGATTTTTTTTTTTTCAGTTGCTTTTGTTGTTTTTGTTTTTTTTTTTTTAATTTAATTTAACTTTTGCTTTGTTTATTTATTTATTTTTTCCATAACAGTTGTTTAAGCAGTAATGACAGTGATTTAGAGTTGAACTAACTGTGCAAATTGAATATGCAGTATTTCTTTAAAAGAGACTGGTAAAAAAAAAAAATGGAAGGAATTCAGTAATAAACCTCCTTAATCTAATGGCATTTTTTTCATTGCTCCCACTAAGTTTTCTCACGCAAGCATGCATCCGCAGTATGATTATTTTTTTCCTTCGCTTTTTTTTTTTTTTTAGTTTTTTTTCTTCCTTTTGCTTTTCTGCTCATAATTTGCAAACCCACTAGCACTTTACTGACTGTACCTGCTTAAATGCTGCTATGAGCTTCTAACTAACTCTTAACAGCTCATTCACACAGCCTGTTTACCTTTATCTGTTCCTCTCCTAATATTAATGAAAATAGATTTAAAAAGAAAGATGAACATTCCAAAAGCTGCAATATCCCAGTACCCACAACCCTTTTCTTTCTTTATTTCTTTCTGTTTTGTTTCATTTTGTTCTGTTTTTATTTGTAGTTTTTTTTTCTTTTTTTAAACTGTTATACTCTGAGAAGAAAAAAGCATGTTGTTACAAACTTAATTCCCTCCTTTGCTTTATTTTCTTCTTTAAAAAAAAACAACAACAAATTGAAAGAATAAAAAAGGAAAGCAGAACCAAAAGAGGAAAAATATTATTTACAAACTAGTTCTTCAGTATCTAACTTCCCTGTATCAGCTCAAACCGAATCTGAGAGACAGTCCTTAACGAAGGGATACTGCAGCTTTATTTGCAACAGCTAATTTCACAAGTTGAATAAGAATGTGATTTTTTTTTACCTTTTTTTTTAATTAAAGAAAGTTAAAAATCAAACGTCAATATTTTGTAATTAGTAACCAGGTCATTGATTTATTCCCTTTTTTATTTTTATTTTTTTCTTATTTGTATCTTTCTCTTTTTTTCTTCTCTCCCTCCCTCCCTTCCTTCCTCCCTTCATCCCTCTCTCTCTCTCTCTCTCTTTCTCTCCCTCCCCTTCTCTCTCTCTTTCCTCCCTCTCTCCCACGTCCTCCTCCTCTGCTCGCTTCTCTCTTGAACTCATTCAGACCTGAGCGCTCCTAAGAAATGCCGAGCGCGCTTTGGCCTTGATCAACAGAATAACTGGTGCGGCCCTTGCAGGTGTGTATAGATTTCCCAGATTCGCTGTGCTGGTTTGCAGCTGGTCTATTTGATCCTTTCCCCTTCTCTGGCCTGTCGCTTTGTAGCTCTGTGTGTGGATCTTAGGAGACACGAGGGCGCGGGACACTGCTCTGTGAGGGTTGTGCTTGTTCCCCCGCTGCTGCTAGCCAAAATGCCACTGTAAAACAGCATCATTTGTGCCTCCTCGGGTCAGCGACAGCAAACCCAAGCGCGCCCCTCCCAGGGATGTTACCTGCCATCCCCCTTCCTCATGACAGCCCAGGGTGGGGCTCAGTTGACATCCTTCATACCCTGGCCTAGGTAGCCGCAAACAACGTCACCTTTCCCCCTCCTCTTCTCTCTCTATTTTTATTTATTTTTCCTTGTTTTTTGGTTTCTGGTTGTTGTTTTGTGTGTGTGTGTGTTTTATCATTTTATTTTATTTTTTTCTTTTGACTCATAGAAGTCCTTTTCTTTCATGCCCTTGGTGAGGGAAGACAATCAAATAGAACTGAGGTGATCTAGAAGACAAGTCAGCTGTAGCTGAGATTTCACATCCAACTGAGCACGACCCACCATTGTGTTGTATTTTTTGTGTTTACCTTATGCTAACAGATGCAAATACTCCAAAGAAGTGTCGGGCACTGTTCGGGCTTGACCGACAGACTTTATGGTGCAAACCGTGCAGGTATATTACCACTGTGAGGCCTTTGGGAAAATCAAAGCATTCTGTCCTTCTGGTACCTTAGTGTGTCAATATATTTTGCCCCCGTTCCCATCTACTCCCGCACTGATATCAATGACTAATGAGCCTCGTTCTTCAAAATTTCCTTGCTAATTTTATGCTGAGTCCTCTCCCCACTTTCTCTTTCTCCCCCCGCCACTCTCTTACAAATAATATAACCCTGGTGGTAGGGCCGAGACCACAACCCTGACAGACCAGAACGGGCACTTCGCCTTTTGCTTAGAAAACAAGCGTCCTAAAGCTGGCCCAGCCCCATGACTCCTCCCGTGGCCTGTCTGCTGAGTGCAGACACCACCGTTTCCAGAGGTTTGAAGGAGCTAAAATTGGCAGCAGTAGTATCCCCATGCAACTCGGAGTCAAGCCTTGGAGAAGTGCTCGGGGGCAGGCTTTTTTTGGTTTTGTTTTGTTTTTTTGATTTTGTTTGTTTGTTTGTTTTATGTTTAAAAACCACATCTCTGTACAGAGGAGCTTGGTTAGCTGACATTGTTTTACAGTGCGGAACAGAAGCGTGGCATTGAACGGCATGTACCAGCTAAAGGGCTGCAAGCAGTGCGTCCTGCAGTCGCATACTGCAGGGCTGCTAGCCTGCAGAATGAAAAACATGCATCTGCATTTAGAGAGAGAGAGAGAGACCGTTGGTTCTAAGATGTCTCAGAAGAGTCCAAATTAAACACCCGGGTTCCACCTGCAGGCTTCCATCCGACCTGTAATTTCAGGGAAGGCGTAGGAACTTCCTTCATGGTGGAGGGATCCCAACTAGTTCCTGTCTCATTTCCTTTCCTTTAATGAGCACCTTTGGTTAAATTTGTTGTTTCTTTGTTCTGATACAAGCAGTCTTTGAATTTGGAATATTATGATGGTAGGTATCTCAACACCCAAACACGCTTTTCTGTTTGTAGTGCCTCCCTTGTCACGTGTCCCTCTCTTCCATGCCTTTGCCATGTGTTCCGTGTTTAGACGTTAGATCAGATGTCCATCCCATTACGTGCATGCCCACGACTCTCCGTGTCTCTTCCCCCTGCTCTGATGCCTTACAAGAGATTGAGGTGCCTCACGCTGACCACATTTAGGGGAGAGAGGGCCCGAGAGTCTTGATTGAGTGGGACTCCCCAGACAACCCTCTGCCCATTACGTGAGGATGGGGGGCCTTGGGTGAACACCCAGCAGGAGAGGGATTTCCAGTCGTTCTTGCAGGTGGCAGTGTTCACAGAGGTGACAGATGTCCTTCCCACACAGTCCGGGGTCCTCTCTGTGCAACCGACAAGAGTTTCAGGGTGAAGTTAACAAAAGATGTTAGGTGTTTAATTAGAGCTAGCCCAGAAGACAGGAGCTGTGCTTGACCTGTCTGTCTAGGCAGTGAATTCATGTCAGAATTTTATTTGTGCTGAGTAGGAAGATAAGTAGCTGGGGAATCCTGCTCTGAGACGCCCTGCCTTGGCCAAGGATGAGCTAATCGATCACAGGGTCTCTTCCGAGGGCTTCTCACCATCTGTAGGAATGTATGGCTGACACCATTGTGCGTACCTCGCAACGTGGTTTGTTGCCTGGTTTGTGTGTTTTATCCGTAGGAGGTGAGCGGTGGTTTTATGAATCTCTTTTTTGTTTTGGAAGCAGTTACTGCGAGTTAGATTCGCATTTTTTCTGGTGAAAGTTATCATTAGTAACGCCAGCTGGATGGAGGCCCCTTTCTCAGACACGGCCCCCACCTTGCTAAAGCCAGGTCATGATAGCGTCCTTAGAGATTAGAATTTTCAGGACATTTTTACCAAAAACAAAATCAACCGAAAACCTTTGTAGCTGCTACATAAACTTGATTTCATAAAGTTGCGAGGCCCACTGTCTGTGACAGCACTACTGTCATGGATGCTCAGAGGTCCCTGCTCAGTGTTCTTCCTCACTCAGCACCACTAGAAGCTTCTTGGTGGCCACTTTTTCTACTATTGGGGGAATGTTTTACCCTAAACACTTTTTAGCAGGTCATTTCTGTTCTTCTGAGGCTGTAACTCCAAAACAGGGTCAGGAAGAACGAGTCTCCTTTTAGGACAAACCCGTATGAAGCTGAAAGTGGGTCTGTAAGAGGCCTCCACTCCTCGACTGGAGATGGAACCTAGATGGGGGAGGGCAAGAAGGGGGGATTTTGTCCCTTTTTTCTTCAACTTTTTCTCTTGGCCAGGATCTGGCTTGATGCTAAATCAATAGGATAAAATGTACTTTAAAAAAAAAAAAGAAAAGTTGCGAAACGAGCCATTTTCCGAACCATCAGAAATGTGTGTGTGTGTGTGAAGACTGCCTTTTGCTCAGCCTCCTGTCAGAAGGAGCTTTGCTTTCTCATGCATAGTCTTTATGTCCCGTGTTCATGATGCCTCTTCATCCCCACGACATGGAAACTCCCGTGTCACAAGGAGGGCGGGAGGGGTGAGGGGCGCCCCAGAAAGGCTCCTAGCCAATCAGGGCTCCTCGCTCACTTACACAAGGCTTCTAATTTTATTTGACATTTGAGGACATTTTTAACAAGATTCTGTTTTGAGCCCACCAAGTTGCTTTTCCCATCTTTTCACTCTGCCCTAATATAGCATGGAATGCTGCTGATGTCATCCCCTTGTTTCCTGTTGTGTTTTTTTTTTTCCCCTTTCTCTCTTTCTCCTCTCTCATTTCTCCCTGTTGCTTTCTCTGTTTTGCTTATGCCTCCCCACCCCTCCCTTCTCCCATTTTCAAAATGCATGGACATTTAGTGTTTTTTTTTTTTTTAGCATGTTCTGATCTGCAGGCTAAGGTGGTTTAAAACTCTGCGAGGCTTAATTGTTTTCCCTGGGTTTCTGTCGTGGGAGCAGAACCTACAGTCAAATCATTTATCCCAGAGGAGAGAAAGGAACCATGTCAATGTGAAGGTGAGGGGGGCTGCCCTCACTCTGCCCCCCTAGAGTTCCTTCCGACTCAGAGAGGGGATGGATAGACCCTGAGGCCACCGGCCCAATGGGTCGTAGCTTCTGGGAGGCAGGGAAGACCAAGCATGCCTCCCCCATCCTTCCCCTTCCCTCCTCTCTCCTCTCCTGCCATCTTGCTGAATCCATACCCCACACACTCCAGGGGCATGATCAGACAGCTCTGGGGCACAGACCCCCGGGTGGAACTAATTACACCCCCTTCTTTTCAAAGGCCAGTGGCATCTGACAGTGGTTGCCTTCAAGTAGGCAGTATCTGAGTTGCTTTCCAGTGATGAAAAGCCAGCCGGAGCTTACACACTTGTCTTAGATGGAGTGTTATCAGCCACGGTTCTGACTGTGTTCTCCTTAGACCTGCACATTCCCTGTACCTGCATTATTTGTATAGCCTAGATGCAGTTGGTCCCCAGTATCACCTTCGCTACCATTGGGACTCAGAATAGGAGAAGCTCTGAGGTCACACGCTCAGTTTCTTGAATTGATTTCCCCAACCTTTGATGATAGGCGAGAGAGGCTCTGACATTCTCGTTCCTACTTCTTACATAAACGGGAAATGGAGGGGGAGAGTCTGGTTTTGGTACAGGGCAGAGTTAGTCTTTGTGGCTTAAACACTAGTCAGGATAGCCCGAACCCAGGAAGGTCCATGCTGCCATCCCGTCACTTCTTCGTCGTCACCCCTCGTGACATGCTGTGCCCTCCATTCACTGGCCTCACCATATTGACAAGGGCAGATGCCCCGCCATGCCATCCTCACCGTCTTTCCTTTCCAGCCTTCTCACTCTGGGGTGGAGGAGGGGAAGACCCCGAATCTTTAAAAAAAAAAAAAAAAAAAAGGAAAAAAGAAAAATCAAGTCTGAATCATAATTTAATCCACAACCTGCAGGCCATACAACCAGTTATTCTTGTTCCTTTGGATCATTTTCTGTTTTTCTTATTCTTCCCCCTCCCCCACCTTTGTTATCCTCTTCTACCTGTTTTTGGTGGTTTTTTCTTTTTTTGTTTTTGTTTTTGTTTTGTTTTTTAGTTTTTTTTTTTTTTATTATTTTTGTTTCCCTCCTCTTCTCACCTGATTCTGACCTCTTGATTTGGTGTGGTTCTTAACAGACAAGCCCGAAAGCTCTCTGGGCACCAGCATCCTGGTGGTGGTGGTGGTGGTGGGTGGTGGTGGTGGTGGTGGTGTTGGTGTGTTGAAACCTTTAAGCCTCTTGCTAGCGCTGTCTCCAGCTCTGTGGGCTCAATAGTCAGCATTTTGAGTTTTATATTCGTAGGAGGTGCCTGGGGAAGGAGGGCTCTGTCTTTCTCTTTTACACACACACACACCCACACACACACACCAGTGGGGGTGCGGTGGGGGTGGGCTACTGCTGGGAATGGGGGGGTACGATGGGAAAGTGAGGGGACATCTAGGCCGAAGAGAAATAACCAGTTTTTCAGTTCATCTCAGTTTGTATGCAGCCACTTTCTGGCAAAGAGATGCCACCACCTCCAGGTGGATCCTTTAGTCTGCTCACTTACCTTGGGGCAGGGGGCGGGGCCTAGGTATTTAGTGGGGCGGGGGAAGCAGGTACAGAGGGAGTGCTGTACTCTTGACTGTTTTGTTGGCCAGAGCAGGCCTAGGTTGGGCAGCAGTTAAGCGAGCCTGGCGCCCCGTGCAATTTTAATAGTCCTCCGGCCAGTGGGCATGCCGCTCCGGGGGCATGGGATGGGAGGGCATCTGTTAGGGGACTTCACCTTGACTCTGAGCATTAGATAACTCTCTCCCTTGGTACCTCTGCCCTTTATTCACAGAAACTCTCTCCCCTGTTTCTAGGAGAAAAAAAAAGTGCGTTCGCTACATACAAGGTGAAGGCAGCTGCCTCAGCCCACCCTCTTCAGATGGAAGCTTACTAGACTCGCCTCCTCCTTCCCCCAGCCTGCTAGGCTCCCCTCCCCAAGACGCCAAGTCACAGACTGAGCAGACCCAGCCTCTCTCGCTGTCCCTGAAGCCCGACCCCCTGGCCCACCTCTCCATGATGCCTCCGCCACCCACCCTCCTGCTTGCCGAGGCCGCCCACGGCAAGGCCCCCGCCCTGTGTCCCAACGGGGCCCTGGACCTGCCTCCTGCCGCTTTGCAGCCGCCCATCATGCCCTCCTCATCTATTGCACAGCCGTCGACATCTTCCTTACATTCCCACAGCTCTCTGGCCGGGACCCAGCCCCAGCCACTCTCCCTCGTCACCAAGTCTTTAGAATAGCTTTAGCGTCGTCAGCCCCAGTCGGTTTGTGTGGTGTTTCATTTCGCTTTCCTTTATTTCCCCTCCCTTCGAAAGGTTTCGTTTTGTACTCTCTTAATTTTGTGCCACGTGGCTACATTAGTTAATGTTTATCAAGTTCATTGGTCAATATTTGACCCATTCTTATTTCACTTTCTCCTTTTAAATATGTAGATGAGAGAAGAACCTCATGATTCTACCAAAATTTTTATCAACAGCTGTTTAAAGTCTTTGTAGCGTTGAAAAAATATATATATATACATAACTGTTATGTAGTTCGGATAGCTTAGTTTTAAAAGACTGATTAAAAAACAAAAAGGAAAAAAAAAGCAATTTTGAAGCAGCCCTCCAGAAGGAGTTGGTTCTGTATTATTTGTATTAAATACGAGCTTGCGAACCAATCATTTTACATCTGGTTTTGAAACCATAAGGGCACGACGAATGCAGTGCCATGACTTTTTTTTCTTCTGTGTGAAACAACTTTTATTGTGATGTTACTTGTTATTGTTTAAATGTACAGAAACAAAGGGTTAAAATGTGTTAATATACCTTGTTCCATGGTGTTGTTCTTTTGGGGGGAGGGGATGCTACTCAACAATTAATGGAATCACAACGCTGTTGGGCCAGTAGTATTTATTGCTTTAGAGATTGCTTGTCGAACCTGTACGTCATCCCTTTTAAAATATGTTTTCCTTTTTCTTGAAACTGTATAAAATTTTTTTCCCCTTAGCATCAGCATCTTATATATAACAACTCATTTGTACAAGGTTTTTAAGTTTATATATAAAATGTGTATATATATATTTTTTGTTTTCCTTTTTGACTTTTTTTTTCCCCCCTGTATGAAACCCAGATGCCGCCAAATGGACATGAATAGTTGCATTAAAGGATCAGTAGCATTAACAAAAGTTGCTTTAAAAGCCATTATGTAAAACAAGACTTGAAAATTAGTGAGGGAATTTTAGCGATGACGCAGTGGGAACCATCCTGTTTCCCCTTTGAACTCGCAGTCAACTGTCCTACACCCTTTGGGATGTGGACTGACTGTGTGCAAAACTTTATGTGCCAAAATTCTCAGTGACTTTAGCTTTCTCCCTCTTTCTGATGCTGTAATTTTTGTTCATCATGTTTTGCTGTGATGTTACATAGGTAGATTTGTATGTAGTTTTAATGTCACCTATAACAAGATGTGTTTGGTAGCAGATTGTCCAGAAAGCATTTTAAATGAAGAGGTATAAACCCTTAAGGGCCAAAATTCTGTATATTAGAATACTCTTAAAGGAAAAACGAGCTGCCGCTTTTATGTACACGTACGACATACAAGTAGGTAGCAGACTTTAAAAATAAAAAAAAAAAAAACCTAGGCATGTTGATGTTGCAAAATGCTGTATAAAGCTGAAACCTGTTCATTCAGTGCCATTGTAGTTGACATGAAGCGATTGTAAAACTGTCTCCGATTTTTCTCTGGTTTATTAAGATGCTAACTATAACATTTTTTGTGAATACTTTGAATGTTTCCTAACAGTTGTGATGTTACTGTTCCGTTTTATGCTCTTATTCCAATTTCATTTTTAATGGTTGGGAAGCCATTTTTGTAATGAATAAATGTTCATGCTGTACAGTATCCGTAGCATGCCGTGCTGGATTAATAAAAGCAACTTAGTGTGTGCACATGAAGGCTGGTCGCTTGTTTCTGTGATTTGGATTTTCTCTCTGGGGAAACTGGGTCTGTCTGCCTCCACCAAGAGAGACGGACCCCCAAGCTAGAACTTGAGGCCGCATGGCTGGGATGGGTGGTGAGTGGCACTTAGATACCAAAACGTGGTCTTGAACTCTTTTGAGGGGTGGTTGTCCCCCACCCCATTCATGATGCATATTTGGCATATTCTGTGTAACCTGTTTATTTCTGAAAGCAAAGCACAGTTGCAGAGCAAATGTCACTCTTCTGGCTGGTCCGATATGGCTTAGTCATCCCTCTCGGCATAGAGCCCATTTAATTCTTGTTGATGAGAGTTTGTTCACCAGGAGTAGATTTAGGGAACCACATTATTCACATTTAAGGACCATTGATGTGGAAGTACCCAACCTCTTTCTAAGAGTCGCAGGCCGGTGGAGGTGCCAGGGTGTCTATGATAGTGAGCCGTTGTGGAGCAAGAAGCTGTTTAGAAAATTGGATCAAGGCGATTCGCTTAGAGGTTTGTGTGGAGGAGCCTCGCCATCTGTGGGACCCATGTTCTTGGGCTGTGCCCTGGCCGCGGCACGAGGTCATCACCATCACCAACCAGGGGCCACCATAAAGATTTTCCGAAGGTTTTCACGGCATTCATTTCTCTGGCCATCTGGGATGGTTGGAGGTAGACAGTGGGTGTTCACTTATCCAGGACAACCAGACCTTGAGAGGACATGCTTTCCGATGGGCACGGAAGCTGCTCACGGTGCTGTCACTGTTACTCATGACCACACGGTGTTGTCATCAGGACCCAAAGTCCCTCAGAAGCTCTGCTTTGTGGTAGCTAGTTCTTGTTCTGTAAAATTTCAGTACTCTGTTTATGCTTTTAGCTTTATGTTCCCAAGGAGGAGTGATTCTGCTTGTCCTTCCCCATTTTATTTTGCACACGGGCCCCAGAGGGACCTTCGACATCACGGATAGGAACATCTATTTGTGGCAGTGCAGAGTGCCAAGCTGCTCATGTGCATTTTCTCATTTCATCCTAATACTGCCACCTGAGGTCGATGTCATTCTCCCTCTCCACCCTCTGCTTTACATGCTGAAACTGGGTTTAAAAACTCAGGGTTTGTGTCTTCTCCAAAGCTACACAGCATATCGGGTGGTAGAGCTGGGATTTAAACTCAGGTCTGACTCCAAACCTGCGTTCTTAATGAAGTTATGCCTCCTTGCATAATAAAGGTGGTCCTCCTCCAGAGTGATGGGACAGTTCTGTTGAAGGTTTCCTTGTTTGCTCCACCTCCTCCTCTGCCCTCCCCCCACCCCACCCACATACTCATATAACCCCTTCAGCCAGACAAGAGGTCAGCTACCTTAGCAGTTTTGCTTTTCCTCTTTCAAAGGTGCGGTTTCCCGCTGCCTGGAAGGTTCTACTCTGCTGCTGCAGCCTCACTACCTGCTTCCTACCCGGATAACTTCCACTCATCCTTCAAGTCTCGTGTAGACATCAGCATAGACAGGGAATGGGGGGTTCCTTCTCCCTCCTGGGTGCTCTTCCGGCTTCCTGTTTTCTCCTCCCTTTAACACCCTCATCCACCATCGTGTCGATGGATGTGACCTAGTTAGGCCACTAATAGCACCACCACTCAGTAGCAATGACATTTTAGGCCAAATAATTCCTAGTGGTTGGGGGATGGTCCTGTGTACTGTAGGACACTACGTCTTTGGCTACTCCCTATTAGGTGCCACTAATGCTGCCCTCCCCGCCCCACACAAATCCCAGTTAGAGAATCACAGAGATCTAGACACATCCTCATTGTAGAGTTGAGCGACACTATTCCTGGGATGCTGTGACTCACCCACGGTCATCTTACCTGAAACTTCATGGTCCTATGAAATGTCTTCCACTTTCGGGGGATCTGCAGCTCTGGCTAAGGGGCTTTTGTGATACAGAAATGGTTTTTTTAATTAAAGTCCTTTGGAAAGAAACTAGGGAATAATGTACAAGTGTTTTGACCGGTGCCTCAAGGCGAGGGCCAGAACCCAGAGCTGAAAATTACTAATAAGCAGATTTGATTTTCTAAAGGAGTCTCCTCGGGGTTGGCTTCTTCATCTCCCACTTCAGATCAGGGCATGTGGCGATGTCAGAGGCCTGCAGGACTCCTGGCATAAGTCTGAGGGACGGGCAGCATCGGCGAGTTCTGGCTTTGGAGCTTGTGGTTTTGTTTAAAGCTCGCACTTTGTGAGTTCACTTGGTGGAAGCTGTGAGTAAGCACAGTGATTGATTGATTCGTTCAACAACCATTCCTTGAACACCCATTTGCACCTGGTACTGTGCAAAGCACTGGCACATGGGTCTGGGTAAAGTCAGCTCAGTCTCTATTTTTCCCTCCGGGCTCAGCCCTGCACCATCTTATGTATGACCACGTCGTTAAGGAAAGGGGCCACCATCACTTCTGTGTCTTGGACAAGCTGCTACCTGGAAAGTGGCTTTACATAAGAATAATGACAAGAGGATGTGTTACAGAGCTCGACCTGCGTTTCTCATTTAAACCTCAGGGGGAGAGAAATTGCTTTTATGCTCATTTTACAAATGCAAAAAGTGAAGCTGAGAGAGGCCAAGTGGCTTTCTCAGGGCACATATCTGGGAAGCAGGAAGCCTAAGACTGAACCTAAGCAGCCCAGCTTGGGAACCCCCAGAGCTGAATACTATGCCATACTGCTCCTTGGGGAGACAGACCATCGAGCAGCGGGGCAGGGTGGAGCCACTTCGATCCGTGGCTTATGCTATGACACCACGAGGTGTTCTCCATCTGTGTGCAGTATTTTTCTCATTCTGGTTTCTGTGAAAGTAATAACAATGAAACCAGCTGATAATTGCACGGATTGAGCTCTTTTGAACTCAGTGCTAGCAGTTGTAGAATCCTAGAATTGGAAGAAAATTAGAAGGATATGTGTTATAATGTTGTATCTACATATTATATATGTTCCTCAGATTGTGGGTTACAACCCATTGATAAGTCGGGAAATCATGTAGTGGATCAAGGCCAGCATCTTAAAAAACGTAACATGGAATAAAATAGAAAATCGGATCTATTGGTGTGCCCCTTCTGATACTTCAGCCTAAATGAGTTCTCCTGTGTTATTCAGAGTAGGCTAGACTATGCTGCAGACCCATCCTAAAATATCGATAGCTTAACAAAGTTTACTTCTCAGACACCACAGGGAAATCTTCCAGCCCCATGGGAGAAGGAGATAATGGATGATCACCAGGACATTTTAGAGACGCAGAAGTGACAACATCACTTCTGCTCATATTCCATTGAGTAGAACTCGAGGTACGAGGCCAGCCTAACTACAGAGGAGGCCGAGACATGCTGAGAAGCACCCAGATACAGATGAGCACAACGGACCTAACCCACACCTTCCTTCCCGTCCTTACTCTTTGTTGGAACACCCCTTTATTACGTTCATAACACCTCTTCACGTATATCACACACACGAATTTGAAGTTATGTGCTTGTTTATTTATTTTTCTGTGTATTGTCAATCTTCCCTTCTCTCTGGACTAGGGGTCCTCAAACTATAACCTGCAGCCCTGACAAGTCCTGTGACCTGTTTTTGTAGGGCCGTGAGTTAGAAATAATTTTAGATGTTTAATTCATTGCCAAGGGAAAAAGAAGGAGAAAGACAAAAAAGAGGAGGAGGATTATTTGCAGCAGAGACCAGTTGTGGCCCATAAAGCCTAAAATATTTACTATCTGGCTTTTTATAGAAAAAAAATCTACCAACTTCTGCTTTAGAAGATAAGCTGCTGGAGGGTGGAGATAGTGTCTCTTTGCTTTCCACTCTAGCCACAGAATTTAGAACAGACTCTGGTAAATGCGCAATAAACACTGTTAACGAGTGGATGGAACTTTTTGAAAAGGGTGTCTTTTGATGAGCAAAAGTTTTTCATTTTAATCAAGTCTAATTTATCACTCTTTTATGCTTAGTGCATTTAAATCCCTCTTAAATATTTTATTACTCCAAATTTATAATTATATTCTCTCTTTTTTTCTTCTAGAAGATTTATTGTTTACCTTACAGTCCACTTGGAATTGATTTTGGTGTATGACATGAGGCAGATATCAAAGTGTCTTTATTTTTCCATGTGGATATTTTGGTGACCTGGTATAATTCAAAGGACAGTATGGCTATGGATCTATTTCTTGGCACTCTATTTCATTGATTTTTTTCTACCTTGGTGCCAGCATCACACTGTTTTAGTTACTGTAGCTTTGTAATAAGTCTCAGTGTCTGGCATATAAATCCTTCAAATTTGTTTTCCATTAAGATCATTGTGGCGTTCTTTGCCCTTTGCATCTCCATATAAATGTTAGAATTATTAATTTCCACATCCACATCCACAAACAGAATCTGCTGGACTTTTTATTATGACTGCAATCGATCTTTAGTGTATTCTGGAGAGTACCGACATCTTAACAATATTGAGTCTTCTTATCCATGAACACGGTCTGTCCCTCCATTTATTTGTGTATTCCTTAATTTCCCCCAGCAATGTTAGTTTGGGAGGGCTTCCCTAGGAAAATGGCTTCAACAGCAGAAATTAGTTTTCTCAGAGTCCTGGAGGCTAGAAGCATCTAAAATCAAGATGCTGGCAGTTTGGGTTTCTTCTGAGACCTCTCTCCTTGGCTTGCAGATGGCTGCCTTCCTGCCACATCCTCTAATGGTCTTTCCTCTGTGTGTGTGTCTGTATCCAAAACTTTTCTCATAAAGATACCAGACATCTAGGATGAGGGCTAACCCACAGGACCTCTTTTTACCTCAATCACCTCTCTAAAGGCCCTATCTCCAAATACTGTCACATTCTGAGCTGCAGGGACTTAAGGCTTCAACATAGGAAGGTGAGGCGGGAGTAGTGATGAAGTTCAGCTCATAACAAATATTTGATAGTTTTATGTATAGAAGTTTTGCACATCTTTCATTAAATTTATTCAGAAGTATTTGATTTTTTAAAAATTATCGTAAGTGGTATTTTAAAACTTTATGTTCTAATTGATCATTGCTGGTATGTAGGATAATACTTGATTGTTGTTATATCCAACACATATAAATTCTAATATATTAGGTATAGCTTCTTTTGGATGTTTTTACCCACATGATTATAGTATCTACAAATATTGACAATTTTATTTCTTCCTTTCCACCAATTTTTATACTCCCTCTCCTTTTTATTTTTTTTAATTGTGCTGGCAAGAGCCTCCAATAGAACATTGAATGAATGGGAGTGGAGATACTATTCTTCCTTGTCTTTTTTCTTAACTCAGGGGAAAACATCTGCTATTTCACCATTAAGTATAATGTAAGCTGTAAGTTTTCATAGATATATGTTATTAAATTTTAAAAAATTATATTCTACTCTTAGTTTGTTGAAGGTGTTTATCACAGACTCATTTAAAGAGTGAAAAGACAAGTTACAGTTAAGAGTTAATATTTGAAATACACTTATCTGACAGAGGACTGATATCCAGAATTGTAAAAAAATTTTCTAAACGTCAAAAGAAAAGATAGCTTAATCAATTAACAATGGACCAAAAAAAAAAAAGAAATCCCCAAAAACAACAAAAAAAATGAGAATAGGTAATTTACAAAAAAAAAAAAGGATGTCTCAATAGTATGTGTTTAACTTTAATAGGTGGTTATAGCACCTTCTTTCATAATAATGACCAGAAACAGGACACAACCTCACTGTCCATCAATAGTAGAACAGATAAATAAATTGTGGTTTTCATACAATAGATGGATTTTTCTCATCCAACGCACTCAAATTTTCTGGGTTTTTCTCATGGGTGATATACGCTTCATTCCACTGACATGCTGAAGGTGATAGGAGTTGGGTGAGGGAGGACAAAAGGCCTCTCAGTTGCGTGTATCACATGGATCAGGTAATAAGAGACTTTAGCTATGATTACCATATGGTCTATAGAGCAGGGCCTGGGGAGCACGTCACCATAGCTAAATAAGCCTTTTGGAAAAAAAAAAAAATTAATGCCTCCTATTCACTTGACGTATGGAATCATGAAGCAATGCTCACTCCCTCTGTATTCTAAAGGTAGTTTTGGTTACTACTTATAACAAGCTATGTATGCCCTGCCCGCCCTCACCCACAATCTGTCAGCTTTCTGAGACCAAGTGTAGAAAGAAATTCACAGTGAAAAATGTGGATGGAGTGGGGCCTCCGGAATGGCCTCTAAGAATAAGTAAGGATAAAACAGATTACGTTCCTATGAATAAATTTTCAGGTAGAACCCTGCTAGAAACCATTCTGGTGTCTGTATTTGCTTTTCAGGGTGTGCAAGGGTGGAGAAGGAAGCTGGAAATGGGAAACTGTGTTTGTGAAGTTACAACCTACCCTTGGCATCAGGGTACAGAGGGGACTCCTTGTTCAGTCCCCAAGAGGAATCAGAATTCCCAAGAGGGAAACATGGGGACATGTAAGTTTGATCCTTTTGGGTAGGAATTCCAGAAGGGAGGAGTAGCTGCTCTAAACTAACTACGTCATTTCTTAAGAGCTGGAGAGAAGGACCAGAAGAAACTGAAGCCCAGAGAGGGGGCCCTAGGAGTGTCTTGCCTGAAGCCACGCAGCTGGGTGCTGGCAGGGTCTAGGCTAGATGCCACGATTCTTCGCAATCGAGACCAGGGATCTTTCCAGTAACTGCCTGCTGCCTTAAGTTCTCTACTAGCTGGCTTTGATGTGGGGAGTTTTCATCCTGCTGCCAGCTCTGAGACTTGTTCCCAGTCTTGGGTTGGTGTCCAGATTTATGGACTCGGATGTGATGGAGGACTGGAGTGTGGAGTTCCCAGAAATACAGCGGCCACCTGTTAGGCGCCTCCGACGTGCCAGGCACCATACTAGGCTCCCGGGCATCTGGCACAGCACGCGTTTTTAAATATTTTTTTTTATTTGTTCTTCATCCAATACTATGATGAAGTCTTCCTATTTCTATTATCACGGGAAGGAGCTAAGTAACATCTGTGTCAGTCAGCCCAAAAGTGGCAGAGCTGGGGTTAAGTTTAGGCCAATGGCTAGAGAGCCAATTCTCCTCAGTTACTGCGCTAGTAAGAATCTCAAGGAGGAACTGAGTCCTGGCATTCCCCTGAGGCTTGGGAAAAGCTGTTGGGACTAGGCCGGACTGGGACATCTGTCCACTTGGAAGATGTGGGGCTGCCTCACCAGGAACCTGATGTCCTGTGGTTGCTGCACCCTCGAGGTGGGGTGATACGTTGCAAGAGGGAAATAAGTAGCCCTGATGCCAGGGCTCGGAGGGCCTGAATGCTTCCCCTCCTGGTGTACCACCAGCTATGGGGAGCCATGAGTGGGGTGAGATCAATCCAGCCCTGTGTGCGGCCCCCGGATGGTGGTTCCCGGAGGCCGGTGGGAGCAGGGCAGAGGTCTGTAATGACCCGGCTTGGTGACGGGGGGCTCTGGCTGTAGCTCGCTGGCGATGCTGCTCAGTCTCTCGGTGCCTCCAGGCTGCTGGGCATCCGAGGAGGGCTCGGCCTCGGGAGCAGACAGCCTGGCCTCTGCAGACAGCCTCTGTTCTCTTCAGGAAGGGGCTGGGCCACCACGCCGCATCCTCTCGCCTGGCCGTCCCCTCCGCTCCCCCCTTCACCTTATATAATGGCACATTATACAACATCGCAAAGCAGGTGGTATTTTTAAAGACAGCAAGTGAGCATTTTTTTGGCCTAAATTTGGGAATGAAACAGATGGATTTTTAAGACTCTGGGCTTTTCCTATGAATAGTAACCGTTGTTCTCCTCTGCTTTTAAACACCAGTTTCAAGACCACCTCCAGCAACCAATCAGCACTCTATTTAATTATAACAGAATTCTTAGCTCTGTCTGCTGCTGCTCGGACAAGTGGGGGGCACTGGATCAATTTCTGGAGCCAGGCAGACTTGCCAACAACAATTTTCCTTTTCCCAGAGGGCCTCCGAGGCCTGGAGCAGGTTCCAAGTCCTTCCTCTCCTGCCTGCTCAGCGTGGGCTCCCTGACAGCGAGTTTGAAAAGGGTTATAGAGAGGCAGATAAATGCTGGGCTTGTTGCAGCTTTCCTGACAGCGCCGACCCCCACGCCAGTGAGCTCATGCCCGCCTCATTATGGTTGGTGCCAGATTTTTTCCATTAACAGGTAATTGAGTAGAAACTAAAATAAGCGAAGTTTGTTTCATCCCTTGGATTTTCTTGCTGGGGTTTGAAAGAAAAACACTTTAGCTTCGTTAGTGGAGGAGTGTCCTTGAAAACGTATTTATGTTTTCCAAGTGATTTGTCGCTTCATAGGTGTAATTAGCCCGATCCCCTGGCCTCTCCCTTCTCGTTTTTATTCTTTAAGGGCCCCGACATTAGGAGAATGGGAGCTGGTTTTCTGTGCCACTGGCGGTCTGACACCCTGTTTTAAGAGTGTGGTTAAGTATGTTCTGTTCGCAGTAGACAGCTGATTGTTGTCTCTTCTCTGGAGTACACACACACAGACACACACAGACACACACACAGACACACACACAGACACACACACACAGACACACACAGACACACACACAGACACACACACAGACACACACACACAGACACACACAGACACACACACAGACACACACACAGACACACGCACCTGGAGGCCTGTTGATCACACCGCCTCAGCGTGCAACCCACAGAGCCGGCCCTCAGGTCCTACCCAGGTGCCCCCACCCTCGCTGTGCCTTCCATGTTCTCACAGGCTCCAGGTAGATGGTGTCCCTGGCTGAGGGGCAGGACGCAAACCGAGGTTTTGTCTCGTTTTATCTCTTTGCGGTTTTCTTTACAGGTCCTCAGCCAGGTTCTCACTTCACCATTTAATATTCCAGGAACAGAGGTGGAGTTAGCCCTGATGTCTCCAGTCCTGCTTCTCACATCCCTGGGCTTCTGTCTCAGCTGGTCCGTGCTCCGTTTCATAGAGATTCCCCATCGCTGCCCACCCCAAGTTCTTCATTAAGGCCGGAGCCCCCAGTGTGTGTGTGTGTGTGTGTGTGTGTGTGTGTGTGTGTGTGTGTGTGTGTGATGTGACAGAAAGAGAGACACACACAGAGAGGGACAGGGAGAGAGAAAAATAGATATGGGACGGGGCTGGTCTCCATACTTGGGAATGTCATTTCAGCTGGAGAATCACGGCCTTATTTTGGTTGTGAGCCCCTTTAGGATTCTGGTGAGTGCTAATGACCGTCACCCCAAAGAAAATGTATAGGCTTCAAAACAAACAACATGTTGCACATGTTTTCAGCAGCTCCGCGAGCCCCCAGGATAAGGATTGCTCCAGCATGCATGCAAGGCCAAGGAATCCATGTTATTAAAACAATTTTTTTTCCCCCAGAATTGTTCACCCCTCCACGCACTTGATATAGAATTCTTTCTGAAGGTAAGAAGTCTTCAGAAATTTGTGTCTTTTGGATCAGCAAACTGAGCTCATATGCCGGCCTTCATTTGCTAGTCAACCAGTCACTATAACCATGGCTGGCATTTTTACGGCCCTGCCTTGTGACCGTGCAGGGTGCTCTTCTCGGGGTGATGTAGATCGGGTCCCTGCCTCCTGGACCTAACGTTCCAGTGGAGGGTGGGGAGGCAGACAATGAGCTGGTCAACAACAGGGCCCCTTGAGATTTCAGTTAAGTGCTACAAGGAAATAAACATAGTGACATGTTGGGTAATAACCTCCAAGGGTCAAGGAGGCCTCTCTGGGAGGTGCTGTTTCATCTGAGGCCTGAAAGATGAGGAGTTCTTCTAGGTCTGTCTCACAGATGGTGCCTGAGGCCATCTCCCTCAGGCCCCCCCGTCACAGTGCTAAGGGCTGTGGCAGGCCTCCCGGGACCCTCACAGCCTCCCCACGCTCTCTTAGCCAGCACCCCACTTTACAGACCAGCACAGTGAGGCCTGGAGCCACCTGCCTGGGCCGTGGGAGCTGGGAAACGGGACCTGGGGCCAGGCCTCTCACATTCTCAGGCCTTTGTTCTTCCTCCCCCTGGCCCCAAATAGCTTTATAGAAATATAATTTAAATACCAGAAAATTCACTTGCTTTAAGCAGACAATTCAATGACTTTGAGGAAATTTACAGAGTTGTGCAACCGCCTCCGCAATTCACTTCTAGAACATTTTCATCACTTCAGAAAGATCCCTTTTCGTTTGCACTCACTCCCAATTCCCACGCCCAGCCCCAGGCAACCACTAATCTACTTTCTCTTTCTGTAGATTTGTCCTTTCTTCACATTTCGTATACACGGAATCATATATTACATAGTCTTTTGTGCCTAGTTTCTTTCACTTAGCACGGTGCTTCTCGACCATTCTTTCATTATCTATCATCCATATCTTCCCCAAGGGGAAAAGCTAAATTTAATTAAAATTCTCCCTAAAGACAGAAATGAAATATTAAGGAATATGATGTTGTCAGGTATTGAAGGGCCACAAACCATTGTATTATTGAAGTTCTTTGTTTCTGCCCCCAAAGAACCCATCTTCTCCCCCTTATTGGTTATGTAGCATCCATTGGGAATGCAAGACAGCGTAATATTTTTGAGGTCCCTCCACGTAGTACGTGTCAGTGGTACTTTGCTTTGGATTAGTGGATAGTATTCCCTTACACAGGTCTGCTGCCTTTTGTTTCCAATCAGCAGTCAATGGAATTGGGGGTTGTTTCCACTTTGGGGCTATCCAAAGTCCTTGCCCTTACATACCATATTGAATCACTCAGCTCATTCCTTATCTGAAGAAGAGCCTTTGGTCATCTCAGCACTGCTTCTGGAGGCTGAAGTCGTCCCCAGTGCTTCTGTTTTCCATTTCTGGACTGGAGGTAGTAATACTTAGACTTGTCATGAGAATGATCTGAAATAATATCTGCCTGATGCCTAGAAGCTGCCTAGTACATGTCAGGGGCCCTCCCTGTCCCCTCCTCCTTTCCATGGGGAAAGGTGCCCTTTTGAAATCCACCCTGTTTACTTCCTTCCAGCTCCGGCCTCAATCTGTCGCCATGGATTATGCAATGTCTGACATTATTATTTTCTCCTTTTTCTCTGGTGTTATTCAGGTCAAACCCAACATTGTTCCTTAACAGGAATCTCAAGTATTTCTCTCCCCTTGGCACTTGTCTTCTGATCTCAGTGGGTTGACACATTTCCAGGAAGCAATTGATTTCATCTGCTGCTAAGAAACTAGACCTCCTGTCGGGGGTAAGGGGTAAAGTGGTACAGGTTGATGCTACAGTAAAAGGAGCACTGGACTGGGAGTCCAGAGACCGTGCTTCAGATCCAACTGGGCTGAGTGGCCTGAGCCAACCCCAGAGGCATTTGAAGTAACATTTCATTCTGCAAAGGCATCCTCATTGTACACGCTGGCCTTAGCGAAATCATGAGGAGCAAATGAGAAACTGACTTTGAAAATGCCTCCTAGGGGGTGAGGCTCTTGGGAAAAGAAAGACTGTGATATATCCCCATTGGTGTGTGGGGGCCTGCCAATGATGCTCCCCTGTTTGAGAGGCGATGGACAGGGGTAGGGGGTATGTGTGTCCACATAAAAGGACAGGGAATCAAGTGAGCATATTGTTAAGAGGGAGAGCTCTGGAGTCAGCCTGCCTGGGTCTGGATCCCAGCTGTGTGACTTCCTGGCCGAGCAGGTTGGCCAAGTGAAGGAACTTCCCTAAGCCTTGGTTCCCTCAGCTGCAGAATAGGACTAAGACACTGCCTGCTCACCGGAGGCTCAGATGAGATTAAAGTGCTTGGGCCAGTGTTTGAGACTCGGGTCTGTTTCATGGACATCGCTACTGTCATTGTTGCAATTGCCTTGAGTTCTCTGGGGCAGGAGAGAGGAGGCCCTGGCGAAATGCAGCCTTCTAGGAGAGAGACGGGAGTTGCCTCCATGATGTGTTTTTAAGAGGGCCACCAGTCTCAGATTTGCTCAGAGTGCTCCCAAGGCCTGAGATCTCCCTTGAGAATCCTATTGTTTTGTGGTCCTGAAGGGCTTTCAGCCTCCCAGCTCCCTATTCAGTTGCAGATGACCCTCCAGAGGGCTCAAGGCTTCAGCCTTCTCAGCTGAGACCCAAAGAGAAAGGCCTGTGAGGAAACAGGTGGGTCCACAGGGAAGTGATGTCCCCAGAGCCAGGAATTTGTCCCTGCTGGCCCACATTCCTGAGCCCAGCATGAGGTTCTGCTCTTTGGCCTTCAGTTATTCTGGCTGAGGACAAACATTAGATCAGATTGTTCATAAAGAATCTTGGGGTTGAAAATGATTTTTTTTCCTTTTGATATGACATACATGGAGGAGGGAGGAGAGGGAGAGAGAGAGAGAGAGAGAGAGAGAGAGAGAGAGAGAGAGAGAGAGGAATGACTGTGTCTGCACACATGAGTATGAAGTCAGGGAACTCAGAAGCACTCTTGTTTTCATACAGTTTATCTCCAAAGCAACTTGTCATCCCACCTGTTCTCACTCTTGTTGCAGAGAGCAAGTGACTTGGTCCGGTGACCAAAATCCTGGGCCAGACAATCAATCCTGCAAACAGTGAGTAAACTGGTAAATGTTTAACCACTAGCACTTCAGGAGAAAACTCCCTGGTTTGTAGCACTCGCTCGCTGACTTCTATGGTATAAATATGTTACCATGGCCAACTCAGTATGCCAATAAGGCCTCATTGTAAGTAGAATTGGGAAGAGATGCTCAGAAGCATACCATTATTAATATTTCCACAATGCCAGTAGGAGCCCATGGGGATTTTTCAAAGCAGCTGTGAAGCCCTCCTCCTGCTGCCCTCTGAAGAAGTCCATCTAGAGGGCACTCAAATTGCAGGTCCTCGGAGTTCTGAGCATGAACGGGAAGTGGCCAGCTTACGAACGCATCCTTTGCCATGCATCACCTCCTCCAAGGAAGCTGGGCTTGTCCGGTGTGTCTGCACTGCTTCAGAAAGAGGATCCAATGACACTACTGGAGAAAATTCTAGAAACTTTCAAAAAGGGAGGTCCATGTGAAAGGGAACGTTCTCAGAGGTCCAAAAAAATCAGAGTGGGGAATTCCACTTTTCTTCATGGATATGGAAGAGAAGTTCCAGAGGCCAAATCTGTTCTCTTGACTTCCTAACAGGGGAGGAGGGCATTGTGGGTAACCACCTCCCAGAACAAGAATCGAGGTCAGGGCTGCGGCCCCAGCAGGCTTGAGGCCTCCTTGCTCCAGTGCTCTGTGCTAGGCCTGGCCGGCAGGGAGCCATTCCTTTCAGCTCCTTCTCCCCCACCTCACCCACGCCTCCCCGGGGCTTCCTCTTGCTCCAGGGGAGCCCGTTGGGGCATTGTCCCGGAAAAAAGCCATCCAGGCTGAATGAGCAGTGTCTGTTTTCTGAAGGAGCCGTTCTGCTGCCCCAGTGACTCCCTGGCTCCTGGCCCTGGGCCATTGTGGAAGGACAAAGCTGACACACACAACAATCCCACAACAATCTCTTCTCGGCCCTTTCTTCTTTATTATTGTTATTATTACCTTTCAAATACTCCAGCTTCTTGGGCTCGTTATCTCTGATGAGGCCTTTGGCCAAAGTGCGTGGGGGCCACTTCTCCCTCCTTTGCACCCCGCACCCTCGTGGGCCCAGCTTCACTGTTGTCTCTTTGACAAAATACATAAAACCGATACTGATCGGTTAACATACATGACATCTTTAAACTTTAATCCATTTTCCCTCTCTCACCGCGGCGGGCCAGCCTCTGTAGACTTGCCCATCCATTGTTCCCCGTCAAAGCCTTCTTGAGTGGGTTTCCCACTGAGTCATTTTGTGCGAGTCAAATCAAGATTATAGGTAGCAGAGAAGAAAAAGCCAAGAAGAGAAGGTTAGCCCCTCATTTTAGACTTTAAGAAAAATCTGCCAGCAGGGGCCAGTCGGAATGGGTAACGCACATGAAAGACCAAGTCCAAGCTGGGTCGCCCGTGTCACGAGAAGAGTTTTTCAGGGAGAGGCACACAAAACACACATTGTCGTGGTCGCACACAGAGACATAAATTTAGGAGCATGTTCGCCCTTCGCCTGAACAGAGTTAGCTCTGATAATGAGGAACAATGAGCTGGAATGAAACCTCCCGGACTGAGTGGAAAGAGCAGTGACACTTGCTCATTCTCCCACAAAAGTGGCTGCTCCCTTCTCTGCTTCCCTCCCTCCCAGTGACAATCACCGCTGTCCTCGGGCACCCTTGCTCCGTAGAATGGTGGAAAGATCAGGTGTCCAACAGGAGGGCAGGTGACCGTTGTGGCTCCATTGGCTCTTCCAAATTGGAGAAAAACCCTTTCTGGGAAAAGCTCTGCAGAGGGTGCTACTTAAATAATGGACAAGAGGTGTCGCTACCAATTCTTATTCTTCAGATGCCAGTGGAAAGTTGAGAGGGGGGTGCCTGGGTTTGATTCAGACTCTACTACTTAGTTGTGGGATCCTGGTAAATTACTTTACCTCTAAGTGCCTCAATATCCTGTTCTATTATATGAGGCCCTACCACCTTGAGGCTTGACAGCGGGATTAAATGTCTATAAACTGCTTAGCACATTATAAGTGCTCAATATGTGTTGGCTATTATTATTATTATTATTATTTATTATTATTAGAAGACTTGATCTTCTGAGATTAAAAAAAAAGCAGTTGAATTAGATCATGAAGATCTGAAACTATAGGTTTTGTGATTCTCATTCTATCTCCCCACTTTCATCTAGAGGTGGGTAACATTATCCTCATCTGGTGGATAAGGAAACTGGAGTCTGGAAGGAGTAAATGACATATCCAAGGTGACACAGCAAATAATCACAGACAAAGGAAGATAACCAGATCCCCTGACTCTGGGGGTGTGGCTCTGCACAAATCTCAAGCATGACAAGAGATAGTGACCCGGGTAATGAGGCATGACAGTTTTTTCAGACAACTTAAAAATATTTGTAGCAAGAGGGATTCAAGGAAAAATGATTTGGAGATTAATTATCCTTCAATTAATTTTTTTTTAAAAGCCAGCTCTCTAGAACCTACATTTTCTGAATCTCCTGGGGTGTCCAGTCCTGGTCCTGCTGTGAATGCGGCTTGGACTAAACGGTCTTCAGTAGAGTGGTTAAAAAAGCTGGATTTGAATCTTGATTCTACTACTTCCTGGCTGGTTGCCTTTGGGCAAGTTACTTGATCTCCTTGAAATACTGATTTTTTTTCTCATTAAAAAAAAATTAGGATTCATTTGCATATAGTAATAGTCACTTCTCTAGGGTATACTTCTTTAGGTTTTGATGAGCATATCTAGTGGCGGAACCACCACCATTATTGGGATATACAGAACGTTTCCAAAACCCTCCAGAAATTTACCCATGTCCCTTTATGCCAATCCCTTCCACTCAACCCTGGGCTCTGACAACTACTGATGTGTTTTCTGTCCCCATGGTTTTTTCTTTATGAGACTGTCATCCACACGGAGTTATATAATACATGACCATTTGATTCCAGTTTTGTTTTTTTTTTCACTTATCACAAGGCATTTGAGATCCATCCATGTTTTTCCTGCATGAACAGTGTGCTCATATATACTGCTGAGTATATTCAGTGATTGATAGTAAAGAACTTCTTCTATCCACTGCTCAGCTGAGGAACATTTGGATTGCTTTTAGTTTTCAGTGATGGCGAATAAAAGCGCTGTAAACATTTGCATTCAGGTTTCATTTCACACGTATAATTCCCTAGGAGTGGCCTTGCTGGGTCACGGTCAGTTTTATAGCGACTGCCATGTCGCTTTGCAAAGGGGCTGTGCCACTGTGCATTCCCACCAGCAATGAATGAGAGTCCCAGTTGCTTGGCATCCTTGATAGAACGTGACACTATTGGTTTGTAAAATGTTCGGCATTCTAACGGGTGCGTGAATGTTCATTTCGAATCCCTTAAATGGAGCCCTTCTTTGCGCCTCCCTGGTATTCTTGTGCACACTAGTTGATGTGGTTCGTGTGAAGCACTTAGCACAGTGCCTGGCAGGTAAGGGCAGGGTGGAGGTTGCTAAATGCGAGTTGCATTCTTTATTATTCTATCCAAGCCCAATATTCTTGCACGTGATGGATATTGTACCTTATGCTCCTTGAGGCCGCCTTTCTGCATGAGGATACCAATCTGTGTTGGCCCAGATCACGGCAGGGCTCTCTGAAGAGACCACTTTGTGTCTCTTTTAAAACTGGGCTCTGTTTTGTCTCCCTGGCTCTCTGCAAAGGGACGAAGCAACAGCTTCTGGCATCAGGCCAGGCCGGGCCCCGGGAGCTCTGAGGCCAGGCTTCCATGAGCGGGTCGTGCAGGCAGCCTTCCTGCCCCTGCCTGAAGCCTGGGGGTTTTTCTTGGCCTGCTCCCACCCCTGCTGCTGGCCTTCCTTGCCTGCTTGTCCTGCCAGCACTCAACTCCCGGCTGGAGGCATAGGGTACTACACACTTAGCTCCCTATTAAACATGGATTACAAAAAAAAAAAGAAAGAAAGAAAAAAAAAACCCAAAACTGACAACCCACCCAACCAAAAAAAGGGTACATGAATCCATCTCTGAGGGATTTGGCCTTGGGGGTATGGTGGAGGGAAACCAACCAAACAAACACTCCTTTCAAAGCATGGCTGAGCTTTTGGCCTAATCACAGTGGTCACCATTGGAGGCCAGAGATGGGGACATTCATTCCCTTCCTGACAGCAGCCCCACAGAGCAGCATCAATGTGCCAGGTATCCCTGATCCAGGAGCAGCCCAGGTTCCCAGGGCTCTGGGCAGTTTGGCAGCAGGCCTAGAGATATGACACAACGGGCAGACTGAGAACCTAAAGAAATATGGGGCGGACCCAAAGCTTTGGGAGGCCAGCCCAGGCATTAGTCACCATGCCTAAATAATGCAGAATGGTCGGCTTAAAGATACTGAGTGACAGGCTCAAAGACGTCGGGCAGTGGGCCTAAAGAAACCAGGCGGGGAGCTCAGAGAAGTCAAGTGTCAGGAACAAGAAATGCAGGTGACATGTCCAACATGGGGTCACATGGCACTGCGTATATAGTGCTTTTGTGCAAATTAGAAAAAGCCACCTCCTCTGGGAAAAAGTACATGTAGCCCTGGGAGTGCCCTACTTTGGGAAGCAAAGCACCCCTGTGGCTTGGCATTCTTGGGCAAGACACATCATGAACGACACGCATGGCTGTACTGAGTCTAAGGCCCTTAGGGTCCCCTGACATTGCTCTGAGTTTCTTTCCAAGTGTTTTTTTGTGGCCATGGGATGTGTCCCACCTTTGAGTTTCGCTCTGAGCGGACTCTCCTGGATCAGTGCAGCTTGATGGTCTCAGGGCTCAAAAAGGACTATAAAGAAGAGCGCCTGAGCTCTGAGCTGGACCGAAGCAAAGCCCAGACTTGGAGAGCCCTCGGCATGTGGAGGGAGAGGCAGAGCCTGACGTGGTGTTGACACGGGGAAGACTGTCAGCAAGAGATCTCCACCTCCAGCATCCACATTTGTCCCAAGAGGAACTGGAAAACGAGAAAGGGCAGGGACCGTGCTGTGGGATTGGCCAGTGGGGTGAGTGTGGTGCCACCAAGAAGAGCTGATCCCAGGGGTAGGGAGGGTACCTTTATAGTTTAGTAGGGTGGATCTAGGGAGTTCCCCCCCGCTTTTTTTTGAGGGGGTGGGGAGAGGCTGGGGTGGTGACAGGTAAGTAAAATTACAAAAGAAAGACAATTTTAACTTTCTTCCTTTAGCTTCTGGGACCTACACTGCCTTGGTTTTCCTCCTACTTCTCTGGCTGTCCCTTCTTGGTCTCTTTGCTGGCTGGCTTCTTTAATGTAGACCTCCAGTGTTGGGGTGCCCAGAGCTCTGTCCTCTCTCTCCACTCACTATCTCCCGGTAATCTCATCCATTCCCATATTGTTAAAAGTCACCTAAAGCAAATAATCCCCCGATATGCATGCCTAAACTTGATCTTTCCCCAGTTGTGTAGTCAACTGCTAGCTAAGCGACACTTCCCTTATATAATAGGTATTTAAAAATTAATAGGGTCTACTACATCTGCTTATCTGTCCTACGTCTCTCTTCCTTACTTACCGTTAAAGTCACCCTCATCCGCAAGTTCCTTGAGTCCCCTTTCCTTCATCCCACCTCCATATCCAATCCACGAGTGCTTCCTATCAATTCTACTTTCTGAACATGAGAAAGACCAAAGAATTCTTTCTTCCAGTGTGGATCCATCCACTTCTCTCCATCATCACTATGGCCACCTTAGTTAAAGCCAACATCCCCTCTTGCTGGGATTAGCACCGTAGCCTTTTATCTGGTCTCTTCACTTCCACTCTTGTTCCCACCCTGCTGCAGCCATTTCTACACTGCGGTCAGGCTAATCTTTTAAAAACACGAACTATATCACATCACTCTCCAATGGACCCCATTCCACTTGACTAAAATAGAACCACCTTATCATGGGCCTCAAGGCCTTCCACAAGCTCGCCCCTTCCTAATTCACCAGCCTTATCTCGAACATGCTCCGCTTCGCCCTGTGCATTCCATCACATTGACCTTCTTGTGTTCTAACCTCCCATTTAAGGCTCTTGCATCAGCTCTCCCTGTCCTGGAATACTCTTTCCATTCCCCTCAGAAGGCTGGCTCTTTCCCCATCCCCCTGTCATTTACTCTCAGTCTCATCTCTAGAGAGGCCTTCTCCATCTATACGAAGTCTCCACCAGCTTTATCACGTTCGCTCATTTTAATTTTCCACCCAGCACTCATCATTCTCAAGTTAGTTTTCTCACTATCTGTTATTTCTTATCCTTTTTTTTCCTAAATTTCCAACTCCCTGAGAACAGAGGGTTTATTTTTTTTCCCCCACTGTATGCCCAGCACTTTGTAGACTACCTGGCTTGTTGAAGGTGCCCCCAAAACATTTGTTTCATGTGTTAATAATTTAATGAAGAAAGAAGTGATGAATGAACACTGGACTCATAGAAAGAGGACCTAGCTCCCACCTTTCTTCTCTGTGTCCTTGAGACTTACTTATTCATTCACTCAGTACGCGTTTTCTGAGCCCCTGCTATAAGGGAAGCTGAGGGATAAGAAGTCCTTTCTCTAAGAACTCGTGGCCTGAGGAGAGATGGACAAGCACAGACACTGAGAGCTACTAGAACCCAGTACAGGGGCCTCCCAACCAACCAAGTGGAAGTGGTGTCTAAGCTGAGACCCAAAAGGCAAGGAGATATGGCAAGAATGGTCCAGAGAGAGGGCATAGCAGTGCAGACATCCTGAGATGAGAAAGCATAGTCTGTTTCAGGCATGAAAAGGAATTGTTGATGGCTGGAGCCATACAGTAGAAAGAAGGAAAAGAGAAAGTAAGAAAAATGGATGAAAGAAAGAAAAAAGGGAAAGGTAAAGCGGGTAGGGAAAATTCAAACCTTGTATTCAGGAGACTTCTGTTTAGAAACAAGGAGGAGGGAAGTGGTCCTGGTTCCGTCCATGGCCTTCTCTTGTGCCAGTTCTCAGGCCCTGGCCACCTGGATGGTCCCCTTTTGGTTCTTTTCTATGCCTTATGATAGCAACAGAGGACATTTCAGGGTTGTCTCAGTTTACTGTGATCCCCCACTCACCTAGACAGCCCTTTACAATTTACTAGGCTCTTTGAACCTTTATTATAATCTTCATTTAAAGAAAATTGAGTCTGAGAGCAAGAGGAGTATGCTCAGAGCTGTAGAGCTGGGACAAAAACTGGCTCTTTGGCTCTTAGCTGGGGTTCTTCTTGATGCCCCACAACCTCTTCTCTTCTGAAATGTGTCTTTCTGGGCAGAATCTTTGCTTCTACCAGAGAGTATGCTCTGGAGGTCCTAAAAGCCTGACCTGGCACCTTCCGAGGGGCCTCCTGCCATATTCCCCCTGGTTCAAATGCTTTCTTTCTACAAGCTGTTGGTGCCACTGATGGCATCTGTTCTGACTTAAAGGATTTATTTGAGAGTCAAGTGTAGTTGAGCTTCATGTTTCTTGGCAGAGCTGGGCGGGCAATGGACTTGGCCTGTGGTCACGTTTGGCTCATGAGACGATGCCCAGGCTGTTGAGAAGACCCAGAAGAAGGTCCTGTTTACACTGAGAAATTTCATCAGCCCCAGAATAGGCAGCTGCCCCGTTCCTTCCTGATCCCTGGTAAAGGGTATTATACTAGCATGCGATGTGAAACGAAGGAAGCCAGGGAGGGGTCATTCTACTTTTGGCTCTTTCTGAAGCATTGTGTAATTTTGGGCAAATTTCTCCATTTCCTTGGGCCTTGTGTGTTGTGTGGAGACAATGCTGGCTGCATCACAGAAACCCAAGAGTCACTGAGAGATATCTGTGAAATGGGAGAAATGCAAACTGCTGGTCAATCAGAGTTACAATGGTGGGCTCAGGGGTGTGCTGGGCAGCCTGGGTGTCCCATGGCCCTTGCCTCAGCATCTTGAAGAGACAATGACCCACTGAGAACTGGGTGAGCAAGAACACTGGGCAGCTGCTGCTGTCTTCAGCAATAGGGACTCTCACATGAGCCCTTCATAACAATTTTTATGGCTAACGTTGATATGGCCAAGGTGCCCGGTGCTGTGCTTCACAGGCGTCGCCTTGCGTAATCCATGGAACCAGCTTCGAGGTCAGAATATTATCCACATTTTTCAGATAAGGAATCAGGGCTCAGAGGATTTCAGGGATTGAACCTAGGTCTGTCGGATTCCAAAGCCTGTGTTCTTAACCAATGTCTAAAAAGGCTAGGACACCAGCCCAAATTGTGCTCTGTTGAACATAAGACAAGTGTTTTCCAGCCTTAGGAGCCACCATTGGTAAAATGCAGATGGCTAGGGGAGTGTGATGACAAAGGAAAAACAGGTGAGCAATGGGCACACCTGTTTCAACTCCACAGTGGGAATGGGTCTGTGAACTGGGAGTAGCAGCTATAGCTGGGAGGATTGGAGTTCCCACTTAATCATTTTCTGTTTGCCAGAAACTGGCTTAACCTAATTAGAAGTTTGGGTTTTGGAGTCAGATATCTCTGCATTTGGACCAGGTTCTACAGCTAAGTGACCTTGGGCAGTTAACCTAGACTGTATCTTAAGTTCCTCCATTATAAAATGAGGAGGGCAATTTCTACTTTATCACTATCTTCTGCTGTTGTATGGGGAGAAGGGCATACTTAATTTAAAATAAGGCATCCCTAACAGTGACTGAACAGCCCCCTACCCTGATTCCTGCAACACATACACATATGCCCACACAACTGATGTGAATCTCCCAGACCAAAGCTGAAGCTGAATCTTCCTCAATTTTTCTGGGACAGCTCAGACTGTGCTTTTAATTTGCTAGGTGAATCCCACGATGCATCTGCATCAGCCTTCCAATTTGGTGTCCATATTTGACTTCGCTCATAGGCCAAGAAAACAGATTATGTGTTTACTTACTAAAAGTAGCCATTTGTTATCTAGAATGAAGATGGTTAAAATGGACAGCAGATTGTAGAGGGACTTTGGAAAAGACCCATAAAGTCTACTTTGAGTGGATAAGGATTCTCCAGGTAGCAACCTTGAGATTAAGGATTGGAAACGTGCAACACAAAGGAGCAGTGATAGAAGTGTTAGTTCAGGCAGAAGACTCAGAGGGCTGGGCTGCTGACTTCAAGCAATCTGGAGGAGCAGAGGTAAAAATGGGGAGGGCTCACGCTGTTACTGAGGCTCTTGGGGATGGAAGGCCAGAGCAGAGAAAGCTTTTCCTCCGTTAGAGCCATATGATAGTGGGGTGAGCTGTTTTGGCCATGGCTAGGCTAAGAACACTCTGCTTGTAGTTTTCTTTGAAAATACATTCACCCTTTGGAATCCTTACAGCTGTCATTAATGTGAAGGTGAAAACAGAGGATGGTGCCTACTGGAGGGCCCCTGTCTGGAGGCTTTCTGCTCCTGGACAAAGGCTGTGCCTAATGATCTTTTAAATAGGAATCCATCTGGGTTACCGTCCCCCAGCCTAAAAAATGCAAAATTCTTTGTTTGTTAAAATAGAGATTTGTGCAAGGGGAATAATTAAAGAATTCGCATTGCCAAACTCAATAGATTCCAGGGGTAGGCTGTTGACCTGAACCCAGGGAAATCAGTGTTTGATTCTAAGCCTCTTAGGGGCAGCTGTCAGTACCTAGTATCTAGCATACAGTATTTCATGGCCTAGTGTAATGTAGATGGCTAATCATATTTGCTAAATGAATAAAATTATATTATTCTGTGAACATTCTATAGATATGTATATACAGTAAAAGGAAAAATTAGGAAGAGCCTTTTTGAAGGACAATTAGACAGCCATACATGAGAGTAGTCATTTCTGTCCACTCTCATCACCTAGGCATTATTTTAATTGTAAAAACTGTACAAATTTGCTAAGTAATAGAATGTATCCTGTTTTTAAATCTTCATGTGCATTTTTTGAAATAAAATTTTCTTTCTAGTGAAGATAAATTTTTCTTTTTTATACCTTCCACCCATTAGTCCACTTCTACACACAAAACATTTCATATTTCAAGAGAGCTATCATATCCTTTTTTAAAATCATGATCTTTTAAATTATTTTGTTCTTTTTTCCCCCCTGGCTAAAGAGTCTCATTATTTAAATGTTGATCCTCAGCTATCATGATATTCCAGATCTTTCACCATCCTGATGCTCACCTTCTGGATTTGATTCAATTTATGCACGTCTTTCTTCAGTTGCGGTTGGCGCTCAGCTGTCAGTGTTGGATTATGCATAGCATAGAGTAGGACAATTACCTTCTTTGTCTTATACGCCTCTTTTTTGGTATGTAGCCTAAGGGTACATGGACTTTATTTTATGAAGCTTATTCATTTTAAAATTTAACGTAAGTGTATTATCTTATAAAAGATTTAATTAATCAAAGTATGTAGCAATGTATTAAATTCATCACTCTTCCCTTATTCCCAATTTACTCCCCACCCTAGAGCATATTTCTTTTCATTCGTTTGTATACATAAACACATATCTACACTTTTGTTTCATATAAACCTATTTTTATATATTCATGTTGTTCTGCTGTTTGTTTTTCATCTAGCAATATTCCTTGGATTTTTTATGTTTGCATAGTATTCCTCAGTGAGAATGTGCTATAATTTATCTATTCATCAATTTCTTATTTGTTGACATTAATAAAAATATATAAATTTTTTTTTACTAATACAAACCATGCTAGAGTAAATATTTCAGTATTATATGTAAATATTCCCTTATCCTAGATTTTCAGAATTGCTTTTTTTTGGTCCAAAAAATATGTTCATTTAAAATTTTTTGACAATCATTGCCAATAACCTTTCAAAAAGATATCAATAACAGAAAAAAGTGACCATTTAATTACATTATTAGCACAAATACAATCAATATTTAATGTTTATAAAACTGATCAGCCAAAATTAATGCATTAATAGTTTAATAATATTACTAGTGAAAATGAGTATCTTTTTAAAAATATGTCTGTTTTCACCAGTTATATTTCTGTTGTGAATTTCATGTTCATATTGAAGCATTTCTAATGACATTTATTTTTTTCTTGAATTATTTTTAAAATCATATTTTTAAAATCTTAAAAATTTTTCTCTCCCCATTACTTTCTCAGATATATCCTTCCAAATCCTCCATAAACTACTAAATGTAAACTCATAATTCTGTAAAATTGAAGTACAATCATTGTCCTGGGATTCCAATGTATTGCCCTTTTTGGTTGTTTATACCCTTTCCTGGATTCCATGTTTTCCTTTTTCTTGGCTTAACCTCTTATTTTGTTAGACCACAACCTCAAGTAACTTCAAAGAAAGAATACAAGAGGTGAAAATTTTAAGTCCTTAAATGTCTGAAAATGTCTTTCTTCTACCCTTCAGTGATAGCTTGGCTGGGTGGAAACAATTTCAAAGGCATTTCTTTGTTGCCTCCTCTTATCTAACCTGGCTCTACTTTCTCCATAGGCAACCTTATTTTCTCCTAATGTAACTTTCAATGTAACCTTCCCCATTCTTTCTTTATTCTTGATGTTCTGAAATTTTCTGTTTGTTTGCCAAGGTGTGTATTTTTCACATTCATTTTCCTTATAATCTGAAGACTTCTGTATTTCAACTTTGTGATACCCTCCTGTACTATTTCTTTGATATATTTTTTGCTTAAATTTTCTCTATTCTATCTTTTATGAACTACTATTAGTCTAACCTCGGGAACAGAGTTTTCATTTGTTTATTAGGTTGTCTGTCATATTTACAATGAAAAATTTGTTTTTGTGCCTTACTTTATGCCAGATTTACTCACTTTTAGCTTCTTGTCTTTCTGTTGACATTTTAACTTTAACATTCGTATTTCTAATTTTTAAATATCTGATTTTTTTTTCTCACATAACTGTTTTATGAGTGCAGTGGTTTCTTGAAACATTACTTTAAAAAATTCTCTTCTATTTCTAAAATTAACACATTTTTCTGAGAATAATATTTTTGTATTATTATTTTTCTTTCCTTTTAAATATTTTTCTCAAATATTTGACAATATTAATGTTCCTCTATATTTAAGAGTGAATCATTTAGAAATAATTTAATAAAAGGTATTTGTTAGACCTTAGACTATTAGTACTTGGCCCCATTTTTTAATTTCCATGTTCTACTCTGTTTTATGGGAGGCTGGAAGCTGAAAGCTATATTTTTCAAAATTACCTGCTGGTTGGATTCTGGTTAGGTTTTGCTAGTGGGAAACACTGGTGGGAGACCAGATGATGGAAGTTATGGAGAAATTATTCTACTATTGGATCCATTAAGAGTAGGCAACTTCAGGCAGCTGTGTGCTCCAGCAGAATTGATGTTCAGAAGCAGTAGTGGGTGTGGCTTCTTTCAGAACAGCATCAGTGACAAATGCTCAAACAGCATTAGCAGCAGTGGCAATGGGGTGACCTCCACTCTGTGATAGCCTTGGCAGCTCCAGTGTAGGCTTGTGGGCATTAGAGATGAAAGCAGTGTTCTGATCTCTGGAAAACACCCTCCTCTTTTAGTCCTGAAGTCCTTCTGCCAATATTGTAACCATTGAAATCTTTTAAAATTAAATCTTACTCTACTTAAGCTCTTAAAAGTTATTTCTGTTTTCCTGATTGAACTTTGACAGACACAGATTCCATTATACAGTACCAATAAAATATCTATCCATCTATCTACCTGTCTGTCTATCTATCTATTATCTATCTATCTATCTATCTATCTATCTATCTATCATCTATCATCTATCTATCTATCTATCTATTATCATCATCATCATCATCATCTGTCTCTATCTAACTATCAATCAGTCATCTATCTAAGCATCTATAAATATAAAGAATACTGGAAAAATTCAACAAAGGATAGCAAGCACTTTGTGGTGAAAAATAAACTTTATTCACATATATTAAAGACATCTAAGTAATGAAGATATATCATATCCATGGTTAGAAAGGCTTAATATTGTACAAATGACATTTGTTCCCAGATTGACCTAGATGCTCAGTTCAACTACAGTAAAAATCCCAACAGAGATTTGTTCATTTTCAATTGCCTCTTTTCCTTTGTGTTCAAGATTCTATGTGTGTCTACCTGCTCTTCTGAAACGTGACTTGGGAGTGAGATTTTGGAGGTCATAATGTGAATGCCTTATCTTGGTGTTGAAATGAAGAAGCTATGCTGTAAACCTGAATTACGTCTTTGACACAAAATTAAAAAGGCCTTAAAAGTAGACCTGAAAAACACTAGTATCCAAATGTAGTCTAGAAATTGTATGTCCTAAAAATTATCTGAAAATACTAACTTTTCCTCCTGTTGGGAAAATGACCCATAAATTAAAATCCCTGAGAGTAGGAGAGGCAAAGATCAAGATAAACTCCCAAGAAGAAAAGCTCTGTGCTTTGTCCAAAGGCCTTTCTCTTTTGGGATCACCACATACTTTAATACCTCATTTGTAGATGACATTGAATTCACCAACCCAGAAATGTAGCAGGCTTCATGTGGTGTAATTAGGCATAGCTGAGCATAGCTAGAGGGGGCCTAGAACCTGATTGTCTCCCATTTCCTGACCTAGCATCATCTGGGTTTTGCAAGACATAAGAAACAATGGAAATGAAATAGATGTTATTGTCGAATATTGTAAATTGTGGTCCTGCCTGCACAGCATTATTTCTCTTGGCCCAGTTTCTCAGGGCATACTGCTGGGCCTAATTTCTGTGCTCACATATTCTACTGGGACTGCAGACCTTCAAGAGTATGAAAAGAACATAGGCAGTGTTAGGAGCGTGAAAAGCCATTCGCCACATTGATGCTTCTCTCTTGTAATACGGTCTTTCCCCCAGGATAGCATCTAATTGCTACTTGAACGAACCTTCTGTCTTTACCTCAACAGCCTTGCCCAGTAGGCCATTGCAAACATTTATTATTCTTTGAGTGACAAAGCTCTTCCCTTCTGTCTCTTCTCAATTTGTTTTTTTTTTTTGAACTTCCACTTCTGCCCCCATTCCTGTCATTGAGGCAATATCAAAAGTAGCAACATGCATTGATATTATTCGCTCTGCTGAAGATCTTGTGTATTTCCGTGATAACCTCCTTCAATATCTTTGAAGTTGGAAAGATGGAAGATTTTTTTTTTAACCTCTCAGTAGATTGCACAATTTTCTCAAGGAATCAGCATGAGAAAAAATATTTGCTAACATCTGACTTCTCTTCAACCAAATCCACCTGCTCTGGAAAAACTGCCTGAGAAACACATTTCCAGAAAGGTTCTTTTTGGACACAAAATGTTTGTCTTATTTCCTTGACTATTTCTGGATGTGCTCAAAGGGAAGGAAGATGTTAAATGTTTATTTTGATGATTCAAAGGTGGAGCTGAAGTGCAAGAGAGCCTTGGAGAGTAATGTATCTGAAAGAAATAGTTATGATTTACATGGAGTAGCCACGATGAGCAAGGCCTATACTATAATATCTCACAACCTCACAGCAACCCCACAGAGGAAGTCTTATCATCATTTTCCATTTACAGATGAGGAATCTAAGGCATAGATAGATAAAGGTAATAATGATAATGGCAGCTACCATTTATGGAGCATTCACAATGTGCCAGGCATCTGCCTCACTCTGTTCATGTAGATCTCACCTGGTCCTTACAACAACTGATGTGGTAGTAGTTAATGTTACCCAGGGATGTCTGGCTCTCATACCCTGTGCTTATCATTTTCCTATCTGATTGCTTTGAAATGATTGTCTTTTTATATAGGCCATCTTCACTGCCCAATTCCAATTGACTTCCTAAATCCTTCCCGATCTCTAGTGCATTGATGGGCAAAGAAAAACTTTTAATTTCAGAAGGCCTTGTTGTCCATTGTCTTAATTAAGTTAGGTAGGTTGGATGAATATCAAATCCAATCTTTAAGTTTATTTAAAAAATCCTGAATGTCAATCACAGTGGCTAGGTCTTTATCTCAGGGGAGGGCACATGATCTTTGCTGACCAATTAGAGTCCCCTTTTTCCCTATCTCAGTGATTGGTTCAGGGGTGGGCATGTGACCCAAAGCTAATCAAAATCCTCTCAGGACTCCTCTGTAGAGCCAACTGGAGAATGGTTCCTTTCCCTTGGGCTTTGTAAGTTGGGTGAACATGAATAGGACAGGCAGTTGCCATTGTCCTTGCCACATAGAAGAAGTTCTATCTGCTGATTAAAATCAACACAGAGAAAAGTAGAGCTGAAAGATGGGGAAAGAAACAAAAATTTAACAGTATTTATTAAGGTTTTAGACATAACTATCTCTAAAGGCAGTTTTACCTCTGCTTTTTGCTTAAGCTGGATTGAGTAGCCTTTCTGTCACTCGCAACCAGTGGTGTGCTGGTAAGCTGGCTTTCTGGGAAAAAAAAAACAAAAAAACAACAAAAAAAGCTTGATGCTTTGATTTTTTTTAGTGTTTGCCATTTACCATGGTGTAAATGCTCTCGTTGTGACAGGTTTTAAGCTGCGAAGGTTTAACAAGCAGCTTGCACATTTCTTAATATTTAACAATTAGCTTTTGTGAGCAGATAGCAGCAGCTCCAGCACAACACTGTTTACAACAAAAGGGGTCCCAACTGATTTACTTTCCTAGAGGGGTGTTGAGATGAGAGAAATGGTAATCAGGGCACTTGACTGGTCAGCTTCTGCCCTTCTACATCCCAGAAAGTTCTCAGATCTCCATAGGTACTCTTGGATGGGGAGAGAGAAATACTCAATAACATCACCCAGCAGACTTTTAATTCAAGGAATTAAAACTTCTACAATTCTTTCCGCAAAACATACTTTGTGGCTATTTCTCTCCTCAGAATCACCTACTGATCCAGAGTCCACGCAAGCGTCTGCACTTCTAATGAACTCCCCAGTGATAATTAGACACCGCACCCTGAGCAGTCTTTTTTCCTTGGTCTGGTGCAAGTGCTGTGTGCTCAAGTAGATCTGAAATGTTCATCAGTCCGCATGTGGCTCTTGAAAGAGTATTTTTATAGCATGGTGACCTTACGTGTGGTCCAGGAATCCAGTGTGGAAAAGGGCCAGTGGGAATGAGGAGAGAATGTAGAAAACTTTTCAAGATTGATTAGTGTTCTTTCTCCTCCCATCCCCTACCCTCAACCTCTGCCTCTGCTTCCTTGTGTTTTCCACTTTGTCTGCTTTTCTGAAACCTCTCTGAAATGTTTCTACATCTATGAAATGGGGATAGAGAGGCTTAGCCCATAGCATAACGGGGAGGAAACCATCGTATTCAGTACCCAGTACCCTGCAGGTGCTCAATGCATGTTAGTTTCCTCTTATTCTCCCTTTTGTTCTCTCTTGATCACTGTCTGTCCTCTCAGGTTGCTGTCAGAAACCCATCAAGCCTACACACTGGGACAGATATCTTTTAAATTCATTTTTTAATTTCCTAGGGGATGCACTTTCTGTGTTGATATTTGTTGATTCTACAGTTGATTTTTTTATAGTGATGTCATCTTATTGACCCATTTCCTGAGGATGTGTCCTTGGGTTCCACAGATGGTGAGGAAGGGGAATTACTGCTGACAGACCACGAGACTGGCCTGAAAGCCCTCTCCTCCTAGCTGCAGCGGATTCCACTTCCATCCGGGCCTGTGACTCACCATTTATTAATTGCACTGCAATTATCCTGGGGAGCCTGAGTTTCCTCTTGATGTCTCCTGTCTGGTTTCCTTTTGACCTGCACAACTGTCTAATAAAGATGGCTTTTGCGATCCCCTAGTTAATGTGGTTCATTATTTCCAGTGCTGCCTTCTGCCTTCAGTGGCTGGAATTTTTTTCTGACTTGGAGACTTTCATGAGTTGTGTCTTCAATCAGGGCTTGGTGCCGCTCGCATTGTCTGTGGGAAAAATTTCATTTGCAAATCAGAGGAAGTTCACAGAGCATGTCGCGGTGTTTCTCCACAAGACAGTGTTTTCATCTTCCATGGATCTCTCCCCAGTCACCTCCACGAGCCTTGGTTGAGGAAGAAAAAGTCTCTCTCTCCCAGACCTCAACGAGAGCCACAGAGGCAGAGCAGTAGGCATGAATTTGCTTGCTCCTTAGCCATGCTAATTATCTGCAGAGGGCTGAAGAACGAGGCTGTGTCTGCTCTCTGGGCTTCTTGCCTCATGCTGGGTCATGCCACAGAGACCGAGATGTCTGGAGCCCTGAAATCTTCTGATGTCAAATGTCTTTAGGAAATTACAAAAATCAAACTAACTCACTTAAAACTTTCTATCCCCCTCAAACTCAGCACAGCTTTGGATTGCTTTGGGAACTTTCTGTGGATCACACTCATTCTTTATATGCTGAGGCCCGATATAGCCCTGAGCCTGTAGTTGATTGTTCAGTAACTACTTCACTGAATCAACCAGCTAGTTTTTACTGTAAATTGAACATCTTTAACTCTCTACCAGAAATGGGGGGTAATTTAGAAGAAGTTAAAGCCTTTATTATCTTGAGGTTAATTTTCATCATTCAGAATGATAACTTGCCTGGATGTAATAAAAAAGGGAGTTCCCTTAGGGAGTAACGGTGGCAGTGGTTACCTGCAGACCCAAGCAGGGCGGACTGCAGAGGCTGTGGCTTGAGAGGAACATGTAGCAATCCCTAGGGAGGCCACAGATTTCTGCACATGAGCCAAGATAGTTGAGAAGGGACAAAGGAAAAAGAGTGAGTGAAGAGGGCCAAGGGAAGTAGGAAGAGAATGGTAGCCATCAAAGGCAATCTCAGAGGATGTTGGGAGACTAGATGTGATGCTGAGGGAGCAAAGATTCTCAAACAGTGGAGGCAGAAGTCACCGAAGAAGGGAGAGACGTAGAATTGCTCCCTCATCAGGAACATGGAAAGCCACGCACACCTCAGCGGACTCCTTGAAGATGCTGACTTCGACCACATAGACCCAGGGCTCAAGGGAGGTTATAGGACAACGGTCAGAACGAAAGCCTCTAAGAATGTCTGTGTGCCGTACTGAAAGAGTTAACCCCTCAGATATCCAGGAAATTTCTGAGCTCTAGAACAATCCATTTCCCATCAACGATGACTAGCTAAAGCTTTACTTCTGAAGACACAATCCTAACCTTTGGGGAGCTGACATTAAATTGAACAAATATGTATAATTAAAAACTAAACAACAGTTTATTAATAATAATTATTGAGCATCTGCTACATATTCATCCCTGTATTGGATGCTTTATTTACATTGTTAATAGTTTTTATAAAATTTCATTTAGGAAGGTATTTTGTTGGCTGTGGGGGTTAAGGAAGGAAGTGATTATAAATGGATGATCTCAGAGGATTTACTTAAAGAGGTGAAACGAGCTAATTTGAAGGATGAAGAGAACTCAGAGAAGGATGAACCTCCTGGGGGTTGGCTTGTGGTAACTCTTAAATAATTCCTTCATATATTGTTTCTCCTCAAAAGTAGGGAATGTATACCACTCTGCCTGAGTGTTTGAGCCACTATCTAACCGGGTAATCTCCATCAGTCCCTCCTACATACATCAGAGAATTACATTTCTCTGTCTTGATGAGGAGAAAAAAATGATGGGAGCAGCAGAAGTATTCCTATTGGCAAAGCATCAGGGGGCTGGAAGACAAAACCTTTGCAGTTGAGGGTGTTTACTCTGCAGAGTCTTGGATTGAGGTCCAAGTTGATGATAACTCTTGGGAAAGCCTCTCATTAGAGATCAGTGTGAAATCACTGGCCACATTTATCTCAATTTATAGTATCTGACACTTCCTAGCTTAGGAACCAGGAGGTGAAGTTTGAGAAATGGCTCTACGTCTATTACTTAGGTTTTTAACAACGAGGACGTTCTTTGTTTTGAGGAACAAATACTCACAGGGAAATGTTGAATGCAGTCTTCGTATTGAAGGTCAACACTGCCAAGTGTCTCTTGAACTTGCTAACGAGAAGAGACCAGAGGTGAGTTGGAACTGGCTTTCTCTTCTTTTCTGAAGAAATGAGTAAATAAAGGTTATTTGAGCTACTTCTCTTTAAACTGGTTCTCTGAAGAACTATAAAAAGAGGAGATGTGCCGAGATCTCCAGGATGGCTGATGGAGAAGTGTAGACTATCCAGTAACTGACCCTTTTAGTCCTAGAGCCTGTATGTGGCCAATTCAGGTAGAAAGCATGTATGGAGGCCCAGCTGTGTGCCTGGACCAAGAGAGGAGGTAGATGTGACACTGACTCCTTACTTCCAGGCAGTTTATAGTTGAAAGGGAGGGATAAAAGATATACACAGTAGCTCCAATACGAAGTAGAATAGGCCGTGTGTCAATGTAGGGGCCAGTTGAAGAAAATGTTACATCAAATTGGTGGGGGCCAGGGGTTGAATGGATGAGGCATGCCATCAAGAAAGTCTTTGAGGAAAGAATGTTTCAGATGACACTTGAGTAATGGCAGAATTCCTTTTGTTCACCGTTTTATGTCTAATAATTATTTGTGGGACTTTTAATTTATAAAAAACAATACAAGTCATTACAGAAAACAGTAAAACATATAAAGAAGGAAATTAATATTTTCAGAATCTGAGCAAACAGAAGTAATGTTTTGGTGTATTCCTTCCAGACTTTTCTCTTTGTGTTTATATATGTCTATGTATTAATGCACACACATAAGAAATTCGAAAAATTGGGCTTATAGTGAGTAAGTAAATACTTTTGAGGTTGACTCAACAGAATAAAGAGTTTTCACTTATCATTAAATATGCTTCAAAACTGGTTTATAAAGTCATTGTATGCTTGTCCAGTAATTTACTTAACCATTTTTGTCCAAACAGACATTCAGTTTGTTCCATTTTCTCGCAGTTATAAATGATGTTTTGCTGCATCTTCTTATACATAAATCAAGTAGAACTTTTGGTATGCAGAAATTAGGGGTGAGAGAGGGGATGGTAGTGGGTGGTGGTCATTCCAGGAGGAGGAATCAGCGTGAGCAAATGTGTGGACATGGAAAAGCATAGAAGTGTGTGTGAAAAGGAAGACATGCTGTTTGGCTAGAAAGCAGGTGTACTTAGGGGAGCAGTGGGCATTAAGAATGAAAAGGTGAGAGGACTGTGACTGACAGACATTAACTGAGAGGTCATGGGGAACCACTTGTGGTTTTTAAACAGGCAAAGGACAGAATCAGAGGAGTGCTTATGGTGGTAATTCTGAAAGTGGTGTAAGGGAGAGGGGAAGGAACTGGAGGTTAGGAGATGCGTTAGAAATTCTGGCAGGGCAGAAGGAATGAAAAGGAGAGTGTGCTTGAAGGTCATGACTCTGTGACTCAGAAACCAGTTGGGAATATGGCCAGTGAAGGCTGAGGTATCAACAGGCCTCTGATTTTGAGGTATCCTGCTTCCTCAGCTAGGAAGCATCTTTGAATCCTATATGCTGGGGGAACTGTTTCACACTCCAGGGAGAATAGAGAAAGCATAAGGAAACTAAGGCACGGCAGGAGTGTTGACTGGTCCAAATGTGTGACCTACTTAGAGGGTAAGCCAGGCCAAAAACCAAATGCTCTGTCTTCCCAGGTCACAGTAGCCATTACATGGTGAATGCTCGACCTCCAGTGTTCCAAGGGAGACACGGCAGCTCCTGGAACCCATGCCAGTCAGCCTGAGGTGTATGTCTATCAGCTGTGGCTTTGGCCATCATTTGCTTGTTTGGACATGGATTAGGCACTGCTTATGAATTAGGCAACAAGGGGAAAAAAATCAAAATTCTTACTTCTTCAGACTTAGTTCTTTGCTAGACAGGGTTGAACGAGCAGAGTGGCAAAAGAGACAAAGAGGGGGAAAAAAAGGCATGTTTGTTGATTTGAAGGATGGGCCAAAGGGTTGTCATTCGCATGGGAAGTCCTCTTCGGATCTCCAGCCAGAGCTGGTCCCTTGTCCTTGGCAGAATCTCTTCTCAAGGCATTCTGGGTTGCAGAGGCACATGGGGCCATCCTGAGAGGTGGTAAATCATTCATTCCATGGGGTGGACATCTCGTTATGCACGTAAGCAGTGTCTGTCTATCGCACGTTTAAATTGTGGTTCCCCTCTCATGATTAGTTTTGCCATATCAAACAGCTTTCGATAGCTTTAAAAATCAAGACCAGTGTATAATAACAAAAATAAGAAACCAAAAAAAAACCCCCTCACCTGATCTTTCCAACATTTCACTGCGGCTTTGGAAATTGAGAACTGTGCGTAGGATATTGGCGGCTAACAACCATGGAAATAAAAAATGATTTTTGATCTCAAGGCCTAATATTATTCACATTTTTTCATAGCCTCAAACAATGTCTTCAGATAATTCAGGTAAAGGCAAGCCAGAAACAAAACAACATCATAAAGGCATTATTACATACAGACACTTTCAGCTACGGTACCCGCCTCACAGTGTCTTTGAACCCTGTATGATGAGAGAACTGTTTCACACTCCAGGGAATACTCTTGGAGCTGTTTTTACTTCGACAGAGGATAGTGAAACAAAATTCTTTGGCTCTAAATATGTGTTCAGTGCTGGCTCCTCAGAGCTTGAGCTCTTCTGTGTTTACCATCCATCAGAACTCCATCTGGGAGGCCATGGGAAGAGCTGTGACATTCCCAGGTGTGCTCCCCACCTGCGGTTCAGGGTCCTTAACCTTAGGGCCTGGAGATTTGGACCCGCCCTCTGAGTGGGTGGGGGTTATGGTGCTGAGAAGGAAAAGGCTTTCATCAAGAAGAATTTGGCAATGAAGCCTTTCCAAGCCCTTGTTCCTCCCAAAATAACACTGGCCAGCTTCATCAAATACGATAAGGGCTGGGGACTGGGATGTGCTTAGAAAGGACAGAGGAAGCAGAAAGAGGGAGGGGGCGGGACTGTTATCTTGGGAAATCTCTCACTCCTTATTGAAACTATCTGTTCTCTGGTTTGAAAGTGCCAAGTGTCTCAGCCAAGGAATGCAGTTTCCTTTCCTCCCTGCCTCCTGTGTTTTATTGTGAGAGTCTTTTACCTAGAATAGGCTCTTTGGCGTATTAGCTTTAAGTTCAAGCCTTAGGCTCTTAAGCTAGACTTCCTAGCTGCCAGGACCTGAGGGGTCGCTCTTAAACTCACCTTCCGCAGCATCAGCAACTGTAGCAGTCATCTGGTACTTACCCTTTAGTTCCTGCACTGATTAGATTTGGCTGGCAGGGGTTGTATACATCCTGATTTTTAAGCAGATTGGCAGTTGCAGGTGTTAATTTTGCTACCTCTTCTCGTTTTCCAGCAGCATCTAATGGTACCTTGCATCTAGTTAATGTTTGCAGATCCTTTGATCATTCTTCATCCCCCAAAGAAGCAAGGACTGACCTCAGGGGTATAAGTTTGTGTAAATAGAGTCACAGGTATGAAATTAGTTCTAAGAACTTGGACATACTTCAGTGTTGCAGTCATTTCCAGAAGACCGAAGACTTAACAGGACATGATTTCTCTCGCTGATGTGTGTTTCAAGACTCAGCTCAATGCTGCCTCTGCTGAGAAGCCTTCCATCTTGTTCTGAATCCTAAGCGGTAACTCCACTCTGAGTTCCTAAATGTCGTGCTATTCAAAAGGCAGTCTTCTATTCTAGATTTGCTCACCAGTCTCACCTCAGTTAATAAAGCCCCAGGGAGAGGAGGGCCGATTCTCGCATGGCATTCTATTATTCCTTTTGTATCAGACACAGCTCTATCATGTCTTATGCCAGTGATAAAGGTATGTCCAATAAATTGACCTGATCTGCTTTAGACTCTGAGAAGCCTGCCGAGGTTTTGGGAAAAGACTAAAATCTATTTTCTAGAAAGTGCCTACAAGCCCATGGAAAAGCCAGGAAAACTAATGCTCTCATTTTCCACCATTTCTGCCCTGTCCTTGAATTGGCTCCCAAGTTCTCCCCACACCATTGATTGTGCATTTGGCATTTCACTGGCTTTTCCTCCTGGGCAGCATTTTCTCCAGCCCTGGACTCAGTGTGCATCGAGCTAGAACAATCACTCACTGAAATCTAATATCAGTTCTACAGAGGTTAATTTATCCTTTTTCAGGCTATGTACTCATTTAAACCAAAATTACCCAGCTACTAGCCTCCTTGATAGCAATTACATCCCACGAAAGCCAACGACTGAGCTTCATGTATTGGTAATGGCCTTTCTTTCTATAGTTTTCCTCGGGGATGAAGTTGAATGGGGAAATTAGTCACATTAAGCTGGAAAAATAGTGAACAAAATACATATTTTATATTTTTTAAAAATATCCTCCTGCTACCAATTATGGTCTTTATTAGAAACAGGTATTTTCACATTATGGGGCTTGTCTTTATATTAAACAGAGTGAACCCAAATGAATAGTTACTCAAGAGGATCTTTTTAATAAATACTAAAGTCCATTTTAATATCTAATAATAGTGGCTGCCTCAGTATTCAAATTTTAGCATAACCAGCAGGAAAACTGTTTGATGTTTTAATTATGTGTCTGAAAATGCTGAATGGGTTATAAAAAGCAATTTGAAGAAAATAAAAAAAGATTTTTTTTTAATTATCAGCATTTTGGGAGAAAAGACATTTTCCATACCCCATTAAAAACCTTTCTGCATTGTAAAAATACTATCTGCTGATAAACTAGGCCAAATAAGCCAAGGATTTGCATCTGTGGTAAGTGTTCTCATTTGGGGGATCTCAGAAGAACTGTATTCTAAGGGGTGGGGTGGGGAGAGCTATGGAAATTGAGCATGCCTTGAAAGAAAGAAAGGAAGAAAATCTTTTAATTACATTTAAAATTAGCCAGAACCTCATGCTTGTCCCAATGAGATCCTGTTAGGATTGCAGCGTTTCTGATGAACAGGCTGGCCTGCCACAGCTGACGTAATCACTTCAAAATTCCACCTGGAGGTCTGGACTGGGGAGGATGCTGTGGGGACATTCCCCGGCTAGATCCTGCTGGCCTCAGGTCACTCTCCCGGGCAGGAATGAGGAAAGCTGTCCCTGAGGGGAGAGAAGCAATGAGAAGGAAAGATATTTCCAAGGAATGGAACCAGATGTACAAGCCGCAGCAATGTGAGTGGGGCTGGGCAGCGGGCGGACACATGAAATTAAAGAAAGAAAAAGCTGGATTTGGGGTTGATTTTTTTCTTCTCTCAGTAGGTGGAGGCCTTCCCTGATGTGGGCCTGGCTCTCGAATGACATCGAAGCCTTCTTCCCGATGGCCAGATATGAAGTACCGTGAAGAACTCGGAAAAATAATCATTTTTCATGAGGAAAAACCAGCCCTTTCCCCATGTTAGCTCTCCAGTGAAGGTCTATGCAACCTGGACTAAATAATAATTATTTTTAAAAATAATAATTATTATTATTTTTAATAATCATTTTGACCAAGCTGCATCCCAGATCAAATAACCAGCATCTTGGGAGTAGAACCCAGGCATCAATTTTTTTTTTTTTTAAACTCCCCCATATGCTCTTCAGCCAAGTTAGAAAACCAGTGGGAACAGGGGTCAAACTCCAGAATCATGTAGGCAGCTTGTAAAATGCAGATTCTGCTCCAACAGGTCTGGGGTATGGCCTGAGAGCCTGTCATTCTAGACAAGCTCGCAGGTGATGCTACGCTGCTCAGTGGACCACACTTCGAGTAGGAAGACTGCCGTTTTCTGCCATTTGCACTTTCTCATATTTCTGCTTTTAAGACTGAACAATATATATTTTAAATGATTAGGCTCCTAAGTGGTTCTCTTCAGAACGGGACTTCTAGTCCAGCGGTCTGTATTTATGGTGCAGGTGGATTCTGGTCTTAGGAGACTTTTTATTCCATTTAGCTAGAATGTTATTCAACCAAGTACCCAACTGACTTGTCACTAGGTATCAAGAAATGCCATCATACTTGTTATCAAGGATTTTAGGTTTGTCCATGGTGTCTTCTTTAAAGTGGTTTTTTTTTGTTTTTTTTTTGTTTGTTTGTTTTTGTAGTTGTGCTATTATTCAGAATAGCAGGCTGGATCAGTTTCATTTATTTATCAACAAATATTGACAAAGTCCCTATTATGTGCAGGCACCACATTGGGAGTAAGGGAATGACCAGCTGAAAAGGACTTGTTCTCGAGTGTCACAGTCTAGCAGGGCTTATCCTTTTATGCAGCATAGAAGTGTGGCTGATGAACTCAGCTTCACTTTCAGCCTGTTGTATCATTCTCACTTTGCATAGAGATTTAAAATGCTGACCCTTTTAATATGACTTAACATTTATTTAGCTATCGAACCTAGAGACGATGGGGAGGAAACAATAATGTCCCTTTGCTATCATGTGACTGACACTGGGAGCTGTTTGTAGAACGCCATCTCTGTTACTTTTCGCAGCAGCTCTGCAAAGCAAGTCATTTTACAGATAAAGAAGTATAGAAGGGTTAAATAATTTGTTCAAAGTCATGTAGCTAGTAAGTATTAGTATTTATACACCATTATACAATTATAACGCTCTTATAATTAAACTAAGTTATCTGCCTGCAGAGAACAGGAAGATTGAACGATGGTTAATGCTAGAAGGTACTTGAGAAATAACAATTGCAGCAATTATTGCCAACCTTCCTTGTTGCTGATGAGGTTATTGAAATGCATTCTCAAAAATACTGTCAATTGAAATGCATTCTTCACAAATATTTGTTGAATGAACAAATAAACAATTGAGCGAGTGAAAGAAAACCAAGGGTTAAACTTGAGAAGGCGTTATTCTTCCTAGACCTTCAGTCTGACAAGCCTTCTAGATCATGAAAAACTCAAGAGTAAATGATTTCTTTTATATAAATAGCAATTATTATTATTATGTTAGTTATTAATAATGCACCCAGGACTATACCTTCTATGTGTCCAGCACTGTACCAGTTAATTTATATACAGTACTTAATTTTATCTTTACTATAATCTTTGATGTAAACAAATAAACAAACGAACAAAACCCTGAAGTTCACAGAAAGGTTAACCCACCCAGTGACTCAGCCAGTGTCAGAGAGGTTTGTTAAGCTTAAGACTTGGATCCTGAAGGCCAAGTTGTTACCACCATACTACACTACTCAAAGTCCAGTTTCCTTAGTGGCCTCTAAGGGTTTTCCCTTTGAAGGTATTTGGACATCATAATGGATGCTGTTGGGACCTCATGCACACACCCCTTGACCTCCCACACCCGCAAACACCCTAATGGTTTTGTGGGTCTTTTGGCCTGAGTCCTTTTCTGGCCTCCTGACTGCTTGGCCAGACTACAGAGCAAGCCAGAAGTGCCAGAGAGTGAATACCCCAGAGGAACTCCAACCAACGAAGGAAGCTGGGGTAGTTATCCACCAATTCCCATCCTTTATTGATTGGGAATATAGTGTATTTGAGGATGGAAAGAAGGTCAGAGTGGATTGAATAAGAACAGTGGGGGTAAGAGTGGTTCAAGATGACTTCAGAGACACGCTCAGGGGCCAGGCCAGGCAGGTCTTTGTAGACATCAGAATTGGCGGATTTATCTCTAGGGCCACTGAGGGGTTTTAAAAGGGAGACTGACCTGCTCAAATCTGGATTGTTCTAGCTGAGGTTCTGAGAATGACTGAGGCCAAGGGTTGAGGGTGGAAGTTTGAGAATGGTTAGGAGCCAAGCAAGTGATAATGAAAACCTGTCATAGGCTAAAGGCAGAGGAAACGGAGAGGATACAGGAGGTGACAGACTGGAGGTAGTTGGATAGGGAGGGGTGGTGATGGCACATGCAGGGTGCTTCCAGTTCCTTAACTAGATGGATGGGGGTGGTGCCTTTGCCTGGAATTGAAGCACTGGAAGTGGGTGAGCTCTGTGACCTGAGCAAATCACATCCTCTCTCAGTGCCTTAGTTTCCTCATTTGTATAAAGACGGTTGGACTATACAATCTCCATAAATCTATTATCTAAGTTCCCATTGCTAACATTCACAAAGACAACCCAATGTGCAGTAAAGGCTACTGTCATCTTCAAAAAGAATTCCTGAGATGTGGTTTCTAGGTCATAGTTAACTAAAATATTAGAACATAAAAATCTCAGGTCTCCCTGTCCTGACTCATCTCCAGAGCCAGATATATTAGCGACAGGATTTTCAAGTGATATTCTTCCATTTTCTTCCCCCAGGGATCTCCACCTTCTGTGGGGGACAAAAGTGGAATTATGGAATTAGTTATGGGATTGCACATCTCGACAGGAGCGGATCATGTAAACTCATAGAGTTGCTTACCCTCTCTGGGTCTTGGCATTCTTGCTGTAAAAATAGGATGTTGAGTCAGGTGGACCAGGAGGTCCTTTCTTGCGCCCATGTTCTATATTTCTTTTATCTCATTTATCTGCTCATTTGAGCTTTCTAGTGAGCTTGTAAACTTTGAAGAAGGGTAGGACAATATTGTGGTGCAGGCTGGGAAAACTCCCAGGATGCTTTGCTATCAGGTATACCTGCAAGAGGAGGGCTGCCCTGGGCCCGGGTAAGAGATGTTTGTGGGGGGCAGGGAGCTGCATTCCTCTGATTTGTAGGGAACACCTGCTAATTCTTTGAGGATTTGAGAAAGGAGGCTCAACACAGGCTGAATGTTGGGGGAGGTGGGGAGGCAGAGTCAAGTCTGGACTTTCGGGAACCCAGGCATCCTATTTCCTTATCGGGATGAGGGATCACCACCGCTTCTGATGCAATCTATCCCAAGGTTTTTACCAAAGCTTTAGTTCCCCGGCAGTGTCTCAGAAGAAGGCTCTTGGATGTGCTTTTGCAGTGGCCTGGTGGGGCCTTTCCCCCCTCTTCTTTTTTATGTTCTTTAGTGTACAAATCCATTAGCATTGCTTTTTCTTGAGCATCCAAGATGCTACCGACTATCACTCAAGTCATTCACGTGGCATTTCAGCCTTTCTTTGGAAGACAATTGTATCTTCAGTCAAAGACCTCTTGACAAGAGAAAATGGGAACCTGGGATGGAATAATGCAGCCAAGTACTTGCTGTACACCTGCAGAATGCGACTCTGTGCGCCATTATGTCCCAAATTGTTGTGCTGAAAGATTTCTCTTGTTTACATCTCCTCATGCCCCAGCATTTAACCTTGGGGCTCCACAGACTCAATCCCCTCCCCTCATCTTATCACAGCAATTCTTTCCTTTGTGGCAGTCATTTTGTGTAATTACGTTGGGGGTAGTCATCACATACAGGTCTACTTACCTGCATTGCAGGATGAGATTTCTGCCTCTGATTCCCTCCGCTCTGGGAACTTGCTTTAGGTCATTTACTGACTCTAATCTGTTGGGTTTCTTCAGAGGCTGCATTTCTAAAATGAAAGAAAGAAAGAAGGGATATGCCTAAAATCTTAATAAACAAACAAGCATTAAAAATGACAACGGGTCATGATCTTATCCCAGAGAGCCCATGTTGGTAAAAGTGACACGGACATGTTAGAAAAAGCTGCAACTGTCAGCAAGGTGATTATGCATTGGTCGTTTTCAGCCTGTGAGGGTGGGTTTAAAACAACTTTTTTTTAATCATAAAAATTTCAAACATATATAGAAAGAGACAGAACACTGCTGGTGGGAATGCAAAATGGTTCAGCTGCTTTGGAAAACAGGAAGGCAATTTCTTAAACGAGGAAACAGAAAGTTACCATATGACCCAGCAATTCCACTCTTTTATACCGAAGAGAAAAAAAAACAAGACTACACAAAAACTTGTACATAACTATTCACAGTAGCATTATTCATAATAGCCTCAAAGAGGAAACAACCCAAATGTCCATCAAGTGATGAGAAACGAATAAATAAAATGTGGTATATCCATACAATAGAATATTATTTAGCCATAAAGAGAAATGAAGGAGTGATGTATACTACATGAATTAGCCTCAAAAACATTATGGTAATCGAAAGAAGCCAGTCACAAAAGACTTCATGTTGTAGGACACCATTTCAATAAGATGTCCAGAATGAGTCTGTAGAGACAGGGAGTAAATTAGTGGCTCCCGGAAGCTAAGGATGGGATGGGGTAGAATTAAGGGATTATAGCTGAGGGGTTCAATGTTCCTTTTTGGGAAATAAACATATTATAAGATTTATTGTGATGATGATTACACTAAAAGTCATTGAATTGTATACTACAAATGGGTGAATTATATGTTATATAAATTATACCTCAGTAAAACTCGATTTAAAAAAAGAATAATGTGGTGAACCATTGGTACCATCTCCTAATTTCAACAATTACCAGTTTAGGATCAATTTTGTGTCATCCTAATGTTCACCCTTTGCCTCTCAGACTTTAATATCATTTTATCTGTGTTTCAGTTTGTACCTTTAAAAAAATAAGGGGTCTTTAAAAATATATATAACCTCACAACCATTATCACACTTAAAAACAATAATTTTTGTACAGCTGCTTTGTTTGTTCATTTATTCACCAAACATTTACTGAACGTGTGTTGGGTGCCTAGCACCATACCAGGAACTGAAGATAGAATAATAAATAAGAGGCTCACATACCCGTAAGAGGCTCACGTCCATTGAGGGTGGGGGATAATTGTGAAATTCCTCTCATCCTTCCAGATTTGGCTCAATTATCACCTCCTGCGTGAGGTCCTCTTCCCCCTTCCTGCTCCTCAAAGGGAACTAACCACACTCTTGGTGTGCTCCCTGGCTGCTAGTGCTTTTCATACCAAAGTAGAATCAGAAGCATTCTTGCTTATGTGGACTGTATGATCATGAACTCCACTGAGAAAACATCTGAATCCTATTCATTTTTGTATTTCATTCCTATGACTTACTAGCTGTATGATTTGAGGCAAGTTACTTAATTTCTCTAACTTTAGTTACCTTATCTGTAACATGGGGCTAACCCCAGGACCTACTTCCAAGGGCCATATTGAGGATGAAGAGATAGTGCACACCTAGCTTTAGCTACCTTTGTTATTATCTCTAGGCTTAGTGCATTGCTTAGCACTCGACTAGGCATTTGCTGAATTAATGACTGATAACGAATGGGATATAATCTTTACTTTTAAGTGATTTACACATTTAGTAAACAAGATGAGCGTGAAAAGATAGTTAAGAGGGCAACGTACTTTGGGTTAAGAGATAGGGGACTCAAGGGTGTCAGCTTCAACATTTGTCCTTTAGAACAGTGGTTCTTATCTGGGGGTGATTGTGCTCACTACCATTCCTCAAAATGGACATTTGGTGTTGTCTGTAGACATTTTGATTGTCACAACTAGGGAAGGTGCTACTGGCATCTAGTGGCTGGAGGGATGCTAAACATCCTACAGTGTATAGGACAAGCTCCTCTCCATCTCCCTCCAGCAAACAAAGAATTATCCAGCCCCAAATGTCAATAGTTCTGAGGTTAAGAAATCATATTCTTTCTACTCAAAGTATGGTTCATAGACTAGCAGCATTGGCGTCACCTGGGAGCATATTAAAATGCAGAATCCTGGGCCCGAGCCCAGACCTACTAAATCAGAATCCGCATCACCACCACGTGATGTGTATGCTCACTAATTTTGAGATGCAGTGTTCTAGATTGGAGCTTCCCCATCTTGGATGCCTATGGGAATGACCTAGGGGTAGTGGTAGTATTAAATATTCCAATGCCATATGCCAATTAAATTAGAATCACTAGGGTGGTACTTAGGCTTGTTGAAAGCTCTCCAGGTGATTTCACTATGTAGCCAGGATTGAGAATCATTGAGCTAGGTACTCAAAATGTGATGGGTTGGAGGGACGTGTCAGTGGATTACAGTGCAGGGTGGTGGTAGCTGGTTCTCCATGAACAGAGCCAAGGTGGAGGAAATTAACCATCAATGGAGGCCAGTTCGTTGGGAGCCATGGGAGCCCAGAGACCCTCCTAAGACAGATGTGACCTTGGGTAAGTCATTCCCCATCTCCACTTCACATTTTCTAAGTAGTCCACAGTATAGTTTAATGAAGGTTTTGTGAATGAATGAACAAATGAACAAATGATATTGTACTAAGTGAAACAAGTGGTGTAGACAATAGATGCTCCAGGATAGGGGCTCCCTGGCCCCCGGGCCGTGGAGTGGTACCAGGTTGTGGCCTGTTAGGAACCAGGCCACATAGCATGAGGTGTGTGGTAGGCAAGCGAGCAAAGCTTCATCTGTATTTGCAGGTGCTCCCCAGCACTAGCATCACTGCCTCAGCTCAACTTCAGATCATCGGGCATTAGGTTCTCATAGAAGCACTGGTTCCTGATGACGGAGAGGTTGGGGACCGCTGCTCTAGGAGTTATGGAGCAGGGAGTCACGCGTCAGTGATAGCTTCGTGGAGAAAATAGGGTTTTAGTAGGGCTCTGGGGCAAGCTCTCCAACAGGGGAGGAAAACACATCTGCTTCCTTTTGTTCCTGTTTGGGAAAGGGAGCCTACTAGGATCAGAGTCTCCAAGGAGACACACCAATCCCAAACATCTCCTGCTCTGGTTTATAATTAACACAGGTCCCTATTTCAGCACAGCTGTACATCATTAGCAGTCATTTTTAGAGATCAGCAGGTAAAGGCTTCTCCCCACTGATGGAGTTGGAGAAAAAAAAGATTCCAGAACTTTCTGCAGCCCCTGCCTCCTGGTATTCTATGTGTAGCAGGAGCCCAGGTCCTTGTCTTCCCCCTGCGCATTAAAGCCTTTCACTTCTTAAAAACAGATGATGGTTTTAAACGCTGGAATAAAGGGCTGGAAATGGATTTAGCCTCATCAAACACTTCCATAGCTGATCCTACCTTCTGAGCTATAGATCATGAGCAACATGAAAGGGTTCCATGTGCAGGCTGATTTCCAATGTGTTTTTTCCCCTCAGAGTTTTGCCTGTCATACCAGGTCAAGGAGCAGGATAGCACGTGGTTGGTGGTAGATGGTTAGGATAGGTGCTTGGTGGGTGTCCCATTCCTGGTATTTGGGGAGCTAGAGACATGGAAAATGTCCCCCCATTAGGCCTGCTTGGGAGTTTGTTGCCAACTTCCCTGGGAAAGCTATACTGTGGCAATGAACTGAATTGAGACAAGACTCTTTCTTTTATTGGAGGCTAAAACTCCTTCTTATAGTTGGGGAATTCTCCACACTATGAGTCTTGGAGAGGAGTAGAGGGAGGAAAGGGCAGTGTTCACTTTCTCAGCCCTTTTGGCAGCTAGGCCTTGAGAATGTGGCATGGTTTCAGTCAGTCAGTCTCACCTGTACGGAGAATACCCGTTGGAAACTGTAGGGTGCTGTGGCAAAGGAATAGCCACTCCATCACTTCTTCCATTCCTTTCCCACCTTCCTCTCTATCTCCCGGGCAGCCATGAGGTGCTCTTCACCTCCAGCTGTATCCCTTGTCTCACAGGGCCCAAGTCTGCCATAGGCTCCTGAGACAACAAGATCCAAAGATGAAGTAGGCAGGGCCTTGCACACCCTCTTGCAAAGTTCAACTGACATCCTATGAGCAATGAGAAGCCACTGTTGGAGGGTTTGTGGGTACGGGTGGGTGATTTTATGATCAAATCTGAATTTTAAGATCATCACCATTTGGTGAATGGGTGTGTGGAGCAGGAAAGCCAGGGCGGACATTTAAGTGAGCAGCGTCTCTGCCTTCTCCTAAGCATCTTTTTTCCAGAACTCGCTTTCAGACTCTTCCCTCAGACTCCCAGCTCCTCCTGTTGCCCCAGGGCATGTGCGTCCATCAGTGATGGACCCCCTAACCCACAGGCTAGGCCCTGGGATGGGGGAGATTTGAGCCCTCGGCCAGAGAGAGGGGGGGATTTTGTGAAGAGAGGTCCACTCTGTCTTGGTAGTTCAGAAAGAAGCCAAAACAACACCTGGAAAAATAATATTCTCTTAGCATCCTGTGATCTTCAACATCAAGGGGACTGGAGTGTCTGAGAGCCTAGATGTCCAGGTGAGGCCTGGCTCTCCCGTGCCGCACCCCAGCAAGCGGTGATGGAATGTTTGATGAGAGGAGTCCCACTTTCTCCCCAGATTGCCTATGTTCTTTTGGAGCAATTCACATGGCTTTTGTCCTTTCTTTTCTACTCTTCTGCGCTGATCCCCTGTATAGCTGTAGCCCTTACATGGCTGCATATGTGGGTTTGGGGGCACATCCTTTTGATAATGGGGCTGGCTCCAGGATTAACCTCGCTCTGGATCCCTGGGCCCTGGGATAGAGGGAAGCGTGCCTCAGTATTGGGTGAGAATTAGTCTTTGTTCTACTGCCAGGTTGAGGAAAATGTGAAGTTGCTGGGCACTTCTGAGTGGCCCCTCCCAAGGAGCTCAACTTCTTCTCCCAGGAGAAAGGACCAACCAGAGTGAGTCTGAAGCAGAGGGAAGGGTGGCTGGTAATGACCTTGGGCTGGAGCTCCCTACAGGAAGCAGTCAGCCCGACAAATCACCTTCCTCTTTGGCTCAGGCTTTGATCTCTCCTGAAATCCAGGTCAAAGCCAGGCCTCGGGCATCTTTCCCAGAAAGCTGTGGCCGATGTCCCTTTGTCCGCGCATCCCCTAGGCCTCTGGACAGCATTGGGTCCTCCTGGGTCCCACACTCCTGCAGCGTGGCGGGGAGCTGCCTGCTGGCACTTGGGCTGAGCAATTAAGAAACTGCATTTTTCTCCTCCTCACTTCCCTAATTGTTATTTTTGTCCCTGCTTTCAAACCATCCTGGGTTTTCATTTCATCTTGCCCCAGCCCGGTGCGCCTGGCAGAAAAAGCCAGCTCGCTCAGTGGGAGACAATTTCCCCAGCGTGTCCAGCGATAATTCCAACACGACCGCTTTGTACATATAATTATAAAACCAGGGGCCAACAAAGTGCACCTATGGAGCAGAGTCTTGACTGTTCTTGGTTCTGTTTTAATTATTAAGCCTTAAAGCAAAAACTAGGTTTCAAAGAAAACTTTCTGTACAGTTCTCAATAGAGTTAAAGGAGGAACATTTAAAGCTGATGAGCTGACACTTGTAGAAGCAAATATATTAAATAAATCATGATTCGTTTTGGGGGCAAAGTCTGACTTGCATCAACTCTGGAAAAAAATGGATCTTAATGAGTGACAGTTGGGTGTTTTCTGTCACTTCCTGAGGTAATGGCCGCAAGCTGACATTGCTCAGTGGGTGTCTCATACTTCTGAACAAAAGTTTTTCGGAGTGAGATAGACAAGGTAGAAATCCCAAGGTGACTGGGAGGAATGTCTAATGAGTGGAAAGACATATTTACTGGCAGTCTGTATGTAAGCTGTGACAGTTGACAGGACTTGACTGTAACAAATATAGTTGATGAAGAAAAGGCTGACAGTCCGAGAGAGGGGGCTGAGGTGGGGGGAGAGAGAGTCAAAAGCCCGGCCTCTGCTGAACCCTGTTAATGTAAGTTGGATGCGAAGCTCAGAGTTATGAAAGGTGTGGGGATCTTGCACTGATGTCTAAACACAGAAATGTGTCAAGCTTGCAGCAGGTGGTAAGAGGTTCAGATTTGTGGACCTTTTTGCCTATAGCTTTAGAAACTGGTGCTTTTTGGGTAGCATCTAGGGCCAGAAGATGACCCCAGCTCTGGGGACATGTGTAAGTTCTGTGACTTTGGGGTCCAGTATACTCATGTCCCAGGCATAGGCAAGGCTTGGATTCTTAATGTATGGATGCCTCACCTGGGCAGCTACCATGACCAAGAGCCACTGAGCTCTGGCCAGTCCATCCCGGTGGGCCCCGAGGAGGCTCAGATGGAGGTGGGAGGGAAATTAAGTCATGCAACATTCTGCAGCCTCTCATTCTTGTGTGCCCCTTAACCTGTTCATTCTACGGCTCCCTCACCCCTCTATTCAATTTCTCCTCTGCACCCCACCCCGGCCCTCTCCCCAGAACAAAAGGAGTGATTGGCCTGGAAAAGGCAGAGCTGACTGGCATATTAAATGATGACACTTTGTAAGTGACTGGTCAGGGTTTCAACAATCGGCTTGCCAATGAGCTCTGCACTTCTTCCCCCAGGCAAATGTCACACTGAAACTAAACAGGATCTTTTTTTTCATCCTACATGCTGTTTTCTATGCCACATATTATTTTGTAGTTGAAAATAGGCTAACTCTTTAAAATGCACAGAGCTTGCTGCACTTTCATCGTGGGCTCAATTTAGAGGAGAGGCTGGCTGGGTAGGGGTGAGGGGTAGCAGAAAAGGTGTTGAGTGGTGATGAGGGTTTGGCCAACATCTTAATTTTTTTCCCCAAGAAATAAATAAATAAAGGTAAAAATTAGAAAGTTTTAAAGATTTAAGAGAAATGGTTGGGAGTGATTAGAGCAAAGGGGACTAATGAGCTATGAACCTCATATATCAAGGTAAGAAGTTGATTTGTAGTGATCCCCATCTTTCTTATTTTGATTGACCAGAAGGGCATCCTTTACCCCTGTGTTGATTTTATGTGCTCTGAGATTTGGAAAAGGGGATCCGTTCCTCAGAATCGAGTAAAGTGTCAGTTCCGTGACTTGTGTATTGCACTAATTAAATGGACAATCCTTTCTAACAGTCTTGGCTAACATGACCCCCTTTCTCCTCATTGGTTCTTGTTAACTTGATTCACTGCCTTGAAATAGAGCTTGGGTAAATCTAAGCTAAGTCCAGTTCTTCCCAGGCCACGATATAGTGTCATGGGCACAGTGTCAAGGTTACACATTGACTTCAGCTCTGTGGGTTAGCTCTTCCCATATGGACCAACGAGTTCTGAGTCCCCTACATCGCTCAGCCAACTGGGGTGGTAGAGAGGTAGGGTATTATGACTCATCCAGAAGTTAAGGCTTCTTAGCAACTTTTAGAGTGAGATTTGGGACATGGGGGGAGGTGGGAGATTGAGAAGAGAGTCTTGTAGCTCAAGAAAGAGGATGCATTTGGTTTGAGATGAGGCAGCGACATTTTGGGAAGAGATGAAACAGAATTGTTTCTCTCCTCTACCCCAGAGGCACAGGCTTATTATGATATATTTTTACCTTTTCTTAATTTGAATAAGTTACTTTTTTTTTTTCTGAGCTTTAGCATCCTCATCTCTAAAACAGTCATGAGCCTACATAAACTTGAACGTCTCTTTCTGCTCAAAATCTTTTAGATTTCAGGACTCACCAAAGCAGGTTCCAGGGACCCCCTGTCAGAAGGACATTTTATTTCAATCAGTTTGTAACATCCTCATGGCTAGCTTATTGGCCTTGCATTCCCATGCCACAAGGCCAGACTCAAAATGATTTAGAGATGAGCACTCAACAATATTCATCCAAATCCAAAGGCAAGACTGCCTGGTTTGGGCTCCCCACGGCTTACAGCCATCCACCAATGTGCTTCCAATGCTGCTGAGTAGTGCCAGGCAGGCCAGGGAGGCTCCTGGTGAGAAGGGCTGGAAGGGAAGGTCTCCAGGTATGGACATGACTCTACTTTTCTACGGTAGAGAACACCTCAAGGACATTCACCTAAGAGGCCGGGGGGCAAGGGAGAGTCAGTGCCACCACCTTCAGTCCTATCTTTCTTACAACAGGAAAAAAAAAACTTTTCTCAAATCTCCAGCTCAGTGAGTTCTTTCTTCTCTCTAAAAATTGTTTTTTGTGCAGATCCCACCTTCCAAGTCTACCACCCACTAGCCCGAATGCTGGGGGTAGCAGCGCTGGCCAACTCAGAGAGGCTTGGGTTCTGGCCTCTCCTGGGCTGATAACTAGTTGCCCAAGTACGTTTTGAAGCCTTCTCTAGGTGTCAGCTTTCTCATGTGTTACATAAAGGAAAGAACAAAATCATATATTTCTTAAAACTTTCAGTAGTAACTTTTAAGAAGTGACTTTGTCCCCAAACAGAACCCTCCTTTGAACCCTGATACCTATGTCAACTCTATAGTGTATTGATTGACATGGAGGAGGCGCTCTCTTGTTCACCTTCTCAATCTCCCTGGCCCCACCTCAGCTGCTCCAAGGTGTCCCTCCAGGCCACCCAGCTCACCTGGAGAACATGATATGTTTGGACCACAGCCAAGGCCTGAGGACCCACCCTTCTAGTGGCACTTGACTGTCCCTCTCCATCAGCCTAAACTCATTCTGAGGAGAGGAGAAGGCCCAGTCTTACTGAGTTCACACGACCAGCAGGCAGAAAGCGTTTTTTTCTGTCAGCTAAGGAGTCAGCGATGGCCTAGAGCACAGTGGGATTTTTTTTTTCTTTCCTTGAAGCGTTATGTTACTGGCTGAGGAAGGAACCAGATTTCTGTTTTAGTCCCAGATAAGCATATTCTGACCATTCTGGCTGCATGAGGTTGTCTCTGGTTCCTGACGTGTGGACAAAGAACAGCACCTGCTGGGATTAACCCTTTTCTCTCCAGGCCCTCGTCTTCTCCAGGTGGATGGAGAGCAGCAGCAAGCCTCGGAGGTCTGTACCTGAGGCCTCCAGCCTTCTGAAGACCCTCCACGCTAGGGAATGGTGCCTCCCGATTTAGAAAGCAGAGGTGCTGCCGCCAGCACGATTCATCAAAGGAATGTGTCAAAAATTGAAGGGATTCTGGGCAGAGATGCCCTCCTCTGTACAAACAATCTGAATCCTCCTTAGAAACATTGGTAGCTGTGACTATGGGAATGAGGCAGCTCTGACATATGAGGGTTCACGCGGCTCCCTCCACCCAGAGACAGTGACTCCAACATGTGGCTTTACTGTAGCCCTGAGAGCCAAACTGTCCTGAATATTTACCATGAACCCTGCCCTGTGCCGGGTGCTTTACAAGGTTTATCTCACTTAATGCAGCAACCCTATGGTATCCTTGACTTATAGATGAGGAAACTGAGACCTAAAAATTGAAGAAAATTGTCCCAAATCACTCAAATACAAATGGCCCTGGACTTGCAATTTTTCGACTTTAGCATGGTGGGAAAGCGATAGCCATTTATTAGAAACAACTCTTTGAATTTTGATCTTTTCCTGGACTAGCGATGTGCGTTAGGATGCTCTAGTGAGGCTGGGCAGCAGCAGTGAGATGATTTTTCCCAACTGTGGGCTAACGTAGAATAAGTATTCTGAGCTCATTCAGGGTAGGCACGGCTGAACTATGACGTTCTGTAAGTTAGGTGTATCGAATGCATTTTTGACTTACGATATTTTCAGTTTAGGCTGGATGTACTGGGAGGTCACCCCATCGTAAATCGAGAAGCATCTGTAGTGAGGAATGGAGCCAGAATGCCCCCCGGGCATTTGCAACTCCCCAATAGTCTCATTTACTACCTTTTCTCAATTACTACCTTGTTGACACAATTACAAAGCAAGGAGATGGACTGTAATGGATTGTCGTCCTGTTCTGGCAATTGATAAACCTGTACCATGCTGGGAACACCAATTCCTGCCACCTGAGGTTGTTCCAAGGATGGGAGACATGAAGTGCCCCATGTGCAGTGCACACCAACTGTCCTACAGTAACAGCACGGACATTTGGGGTGCAGACTGTATATCAGGCATATCCCAAGTATCCCACATTCATTGTTTCTTCTAAAGTTCACAATGGTTCTATGAGTTACTCGTTTTATCCCTTTCTTTCCTGATGAAAAAAAAAAAAATGAGGCGCAGAAAGGTTAGGGAATTTACCTGAGATAGCACAGCCAGCAGCAAAAATAGATATGAAGCCAGGTAGTCTGACTGCAAAACCTGCCTCCCAAACACTGTGCTCTATTGCTTTCTCCTCTTACCTGATGTAATTAATTCAACACATACTTATGGAGTATTTATTATGTATCAAGCACAGGGTTGGGTGCTGAGGCTACAAAGGTGAGCCAAAAATGAGGCGTGGTTTCTACTCTCTGAAGATTTATATTCCAGAGGGGAAGGCAGACCATAATCAAAGGTGTATAAATACATACTAAATACAGAAATGCAACTGTAGAAAGAGCAATGGAGAAGAAGAGCATGGTTCTTTGATAGGGAACTTGACCCAGCTGGGGAGGGCAGAGAGGACTTCCTGGAAGAAGCAGTAAGTCATTTAGCTGAACTTCAAGGGATGAGCAAGAGTGAAGTAAGTAGCGGGCAGTGTCAGTGGTGAGGATGGGTGTGTAGGAGCCTTCCATGCAGGAGGAACAGCACACGTGAAGGCTTCTGGCAGGAGGCAGTTTGGGAAGGTATGTGGAATATGGTGGAAGGCAGAACTGGCCACTTAATTTGCAGGGCCCAGGGCAAATTTAAAATGTGGACCCCCTCATTAAATTCTTTAGAATTTCAAAAACAGTGAGAACAGGAACCTTCTGTATGTGGGGCCCTGTGTGGCTGCAGAGATCACGTGTCCATAAAGCCAGCCCCGGCTAGAGAGAGCAGGCTGGGGAAAGAGGTAGTCAGGCCACAGACCACAGAGCCCTCAAAGCCAAGTTCAGGATTCTGTCTTCGTTGATCTGTTTCTAGAGAGTCACTCTGGCTGCTGTGTAGACAAGTGTTTGGAGGAGAGAGAGAAGGGTGAGCTCTTAGGGAGGAGGTAAGGAGCGAGGCAATCTGGAGGTGAGGGTGGGCCTGAAGGCCTCAGGGTTCAAATGGGTGCTCCACCTCCCAGGCCAGGCCTGGTTTTTTCCTCAGAGAAAAAGGGAAAGTGACACCCACCCCTTTGATGACCAGAACGCAGGGGCAGAGATCCCAGTCTTGGAGACTTTTCATGTTCCAAGGCTGGCATGGGACTTGCACAAAGTCCCTGTGATCACTTCCTCCTGACCTCCCAGAGGCTGGCAAATGAGATGACTCCCTCTGAAGTCCAAAGCCAAGGCGGTGGGGGCAGGTTGTGTGAGAGTTTTGAAGAGCTTTTAAAATGAGAGACCCCAAAGCTGAGGACATTTAGAAATAAACCCCCGAGTGCTTGCCTTCTTGTTCATTTTCAATGTGAAGTGGCTGCCCCTGTGTGTGTGTGTGTGTGTGAGGATATATATACACACACATATCTCCAAATAAAATAAAACCAACCAGCACTGTCTCATCCCTGAGCCCCAGAGAACTTTTCTGAATACCTAAATCAATGCTTTCCCCCCTGACCTGGTGTGTTGTATGCAGACAGACATTTTACTGTAACAATTATAATAGCTCAGTTGGAAATTACCGTCTGTCTAGGCAGCTGAATCCATGCCTGGATCCAGCTTCAAACGCAGGTATCAGGGGCAAATTAGCACCGACATCAAGTTTGGGATTTTATAAAAAGTGCCAGGTTGGCAGAAGAGAAGCGTAATTGTTCCCGTAGCCGAGGGTGAAGGTTAATGTTCCGGGCCCTGGCTGCCCGTGTCCGGGGCCCCCCTACACCGTACAGCACATTCTAAAGACCGCCAGGCACACAGAAGCTCATTATATTTTCTATTTTCAGAGAACTCCCCTGGAACACCCATCTTGTATTTGACTGCTGTGAAGGACCAGCCATAGGTCCCAGGATGCCTTAGGCCGGTCCTTCCTTTCCCTGAGCTCCCCTCATTTGGAGGGAGGCCCCTTCTTCCACCCAGGGTTCTCTGGGTCTGGATGGCCCAAGGCCCAGGTATCTTTGGGGCCTCTCAGTTTAGGTTAATTACACAAACGACAAGGCATTGATGCCTCCTCTCCAGGATGGTCGGCAAACTTGACTAGACTCGAAATGAACCTCTTTGATTCCATCTGCAAAATTAGATCAGATTTGATAAAGTAAAGATGTACCCTTTGAAGTATTCCCTATCAACATAAGTGCTAAGAACACTTGAGTGAAGGAATTTGAGCAGTTTTGAAAGCAGCAGCATAGGAACTTCAATGAGGATTGCAGCTAAGGGCATGCCCAGAAGGCACGGGACTAACTGTATCTATCCTGCAGGCAATAAGCAGTTGCTAAAGATTCCAGACTTCTCAAAGTTCAGAGTTCAGCACGGAGAAACTTTGTTGAACTCGTGATAGGCCGGGCTCTGTGGTTTGCATTCTGTTTTCAGAGGCTCTCACAGTCCCGGCTGTCTTTCTGCATCTGTGCTGCGCCTTCACTCGGCAGCCACAAGGCTGTTGCTTTCTCTTCAGCTTCCATGCGGGGAGGTGTGAATTAGACCTTCAGCTGCGTTCCTGGAGCGTGGTCCCTCCAGAGTTACAGGGCAGGACATCAGCAGGTTAAAAGGGTCTGTTTATCCAAATGAAAGGCAAAAGATCTGTGTCCAAGCCCAGCTTTGTCACCAGCTAGCTGGGTGACCTTGATGGCGTCCTTCAGTGTGTCGGAGTCCCAGCTTCTTCTCTTCCACACTCCACTCCAACTACCGGTTACTGAGTCTTTTCTACGTGCTCCAAATATTTCTTTCTCAATTGAACCACACACACAAACCCCAGTACTGAGCCTGTTCTGGTGCTGGGGAGGAGATGCTGCATTAGTCACTGTGTGCTCCCTCCCGGTCTAGTGGGGATAGAGGCCTGAAGGGGTGCTTTACTAGAAGTGCCAGGTGTGGCAATAGGTGCAAGTGCAAAGTGCTATGGGAGCTCCGAGGAAGGAGCAATTCATTCTTCCTGGGGGGAGCCAGGGAAAGGCACAGAGACAAGAGGAGGGGACCAGATCTGATGAGATAATGAACAAGAAAGCATTTTGCAATTTGTGGGGGGTTATACAAGGCACGCTCTTATTCTGATTTCAGGGCATACGAAACAGCATGCGATCCAGATTCTTTTCTCCTACTTTGGACTGGATTGCTGCTAACTTGGGAAGCTCTTTAGCTTCAAAAGAACGAAGAGATCCAGTGAGGGTTTGGATCCAATAATCAATGTTAAATGAAGTTCATTGTAAAAAAAAAAAAAAGAAAAGAAAGCAGATGAGAGAGACCAGTGGGAGGGACTTCAGACTGAAATGCTGCTGTTTGGGCCACTTAAATACCAAGCGTGAGGCCCACGGGCTGCATCGCTGAGGTCCCCACCTGTCCAGAGGTGAATGGAGGTCCAGGCATTGGGTCCTCCTGTTGGGAAATAGAAAAAGGCCCCTAAGTATAATGTTGAAGAGCAGCGAGAGTTGGCTTCCTTGCCTTGTTCCTGATTTGGGGAGGAAATTCAGTCTTTTACCATTATGAAGTTAGCTGTTTATTGTAGTGTTCTTTATCAAGTTGAGAAGTTTTCTTTTGCCTGTAGATATGTGTATCACACTGATTGATCTTCGAGTGTTGAACCAGCCTTGCATACCTGAAATAAATCCCACTTGGTCATGGAACAGAACTCTTTTTATGTACAGCTGGATTCAATTTGCTAATACTTTGTTGAAGACTTTTATGTCTGGGTTTGTGAGGGATATCTGTAGTTTTCTTTATCCGTGTTGTCTTTATCAGGTTTTGGTATCCGGAGAGTACTAGCCTCTTACAATGATTTATGACATGTTCCATCTTCTACTTTCTGCAAGAGATTCTGCAAAATTGCCATGCACACACTATTTTTAAAGGTAATTCTGATTTTCTTTAGTTAACCTTCTACACCCAACCCAGAAACACCTTTGGGTTAGTGTAGTAGGGAAAATGGCTTAATAAAACCACACCCCAAAACCAGGTGAAACCATAAACCAGGTTCCAGGTCCTTCTAGAGGTTGTTTCGATTTAACCACCTTAATATGCTCGCTTTTTCACTGTGCACCACCTTTTAGGGTCATCCATTCTCATCTGTGCCCTGGTTCATGCAGTGCATCTGGGGCACTGTACCATGTGACCTGTGCCACCTAACAAACCATCCCTCCATCCCCTCCCTCTGTCCCCTCTCCCCCACCCCACTTCATTCTTCTCTCTCTTTCCCCTTCACCTCAGCTACAGAGTTATTTAGCACACTCCTCAGCACAGGGCATACTATCACTTTGGTACACGCACAGCACTCCTTTTATTTCCAGTCTTCACCCTGCCCCGCTTCTTCATCGCTGGTACTTCTGTTAATGTGTTTGACATTGTATTAGTTCCCTATTGATGCTGTAACAAATCGCCGCAAATGGGGTAGATGAAAACAACACAAGTTTATTACCTTACTGTTCTGGGGGTCAGAAGCCCCAAATGGGTCTCGCTGGGCTAAAATCAAGATGTCAGCAGGGCTGTGTTTCTTCTTTAGGCTCCAGGGAGGAAGCTGTTTTCTTGGCTCTTCCTGCTTCTAGATGCTGCCTGCGTTCTTTGGCTCCAGGCTCCCTTCTATCTTCAAGGCCAGGAACGGCTAGTCTAGTCCCTCTCACATGTGTCACTCTTATATTCACCCTTTCACTCCCTCTTTCACTTATAAGGGACCATCTGAATAATCCGGGCTAGCTGCTCATCTCAAGGGCAGCTGACTAGCAATATAAATTCCCTCTTGATACGTAACACCACAGTCACAGGTTCTCGGGATTTGGATGTGGACATCTTCATTCACACAGAGGTATATGTTAGATGCGTGGGCATCACTGCAAACTATATAATGCTATTCTGAGTGTGCAAGGATTTTTTATTTGTATGAATAGAGTTGAGCTATAGATCTCTTTACGATTCCTACTTTTTACTTCAAAACTCTGTAAGTTCTCTCCATGTTGAATATATGGATGCTGCATGACCCCTAATAACAGACAATTCCCATAATCTAGTTATTTCCGAGTGACAGACATCTAGATGGCTTCCAAATCCCCACTGCTGCAGACAGTGCTGTCATGAACACCCCAGGCCTGTCCCCTTCTGGATGTGGTTACATTTTCTTACTTAGTTTTCACTAGGTAATAGTAGAGTGCTCCCCACAGGGGCTGCCCTTGTCCACACCTTTACTAGTAGTGCATGCAAGTTCTCATTACCCCATGAACTCTGGGCCTGTTTTGGCTTTGGACTCCAGCTCCCACTGTTTCTCAGCTGAAAAGCAGCCAGAAAGGGGAAGGAAAGTAATACTTACTGAGCATCTACTATGCGACTTAGCAGTTGATTCTCTGGTGGATGCTTTATGGACTTTATTCCCTTTCCTTCTAAGATAATCCTATGTGGTCGGTATTATCAAACTCGTTTTATAAATGGGAAAACTAAAGCTGAGAGGGAGTAAATTCTTTGCCCAAGGATTTTGATGTTTAGTAAGTGCTAGATCCAGATTTGAATCTAAAATGGGCCAAGCGGTTACTTTTGTTGTTGCCATTCATGCCCTGGGCACATTTTGCTCTCCATTTGTACGATACCTGAGTTTAATTCATTGCGTAGGAGAGTGGTTAAGAGCATAAACTTTGAAGCCAGGCCTCTGCTCAAATGTTGGCTCCATCACTTATTAGCTACACGATTTTGAGTAAGGAGCCTGATTACTTTAAGTCTCAGATTTTCTCATCTTTCAATTATGTTTGCAAACCACTTAGCGGTATGTGGTACATGGAAGGGATAAATAAATGGCAGGTATTGCTACAGTATTATACCTACGCTTCCTCATTTACCCCAGACCATAAACCCCTCACAGGTAAAGGTTGTGCTTCGTGCACCTGTGTACTTCATAGCAACTTTCACAGTGTCTTGATCATCAACAACTGTTTATTGAAATAGTCAGCAACACACCTCATTCTAACTAGGGTTGAAGATTCCTACACCCTTGAGGTGATGGATCTTGGATCTCCAGGATGCTCATCAGGGAAGGGGGAGAAGAAGGTCTCTGAGCTCCCTTTGAATCCTCAGTGATCTCTGAATCTTGTTCCCTTCCTCTTCATAGTAACTATTGCTTCTGGTCTCCATCTCCCTCCTGTCTATCCTGCCTTCCAAATCCCTCTGCAGCAATCCCTGGGGGAACAAAGGTGCTATTCCCTCTATGTCACAGAGGTTTCTCCTTTGGTGGCGGGTGGGGGTCACATTGCCATCAGCCGTGCATTTCCTCCTCTGGAGAAATGGGGCTCTGCACAACTCATAGCTTGTATGTCAATTAGGCAATTCTGCACCTGTGTGATTTCCTTGAGCGCTTAATAAAAATCGGGTGATTAGAGAACCTCAGGTGGCCCTTTCTTAAATAGTCATTAAACAGTCATTACAGATGGAAGCAGCTACAACCAACCACTATGAGGGAGTGTGTGGCTCCTAACAACATAATCCTTTTTCAAGTCAGAACAAATGTGTAATCAAAGCACAAAGGGAACAGTTTCACAGTCCTGAGCCTTCTCAGTCAAAACTATAATACATCAACCAGCCTAAACTGGTGTCCAAAATGTTCCATGAGAATTGACACGTGGTAGAGTGCTCTAAGTCATTCACCACTCAAGTCAGTCCCTGCCCCTCTTTTTAGCTACGTCTTCACAGCCTTTCAAGTGTGGGCCACTGCTGCCTATCTTCGCTAAGTTGGAGAAGTTGCGATTGTGACAGATCAAACTTGGTATTTGAAGTAAGTCCTAAGGAGGCTTTCTTAAGGCTGCTGAGGTTCAAAAGCAAGATCTGACATTTAGAAGCCGTGTGACCTTGGGGAAGTTACCTAATTATTCTGAGCCTCAGTTTCTGCAAATGTAGATGATAACAGTGCTTGCTGCATAAAAAGCATTTAAAGTATTAATGGAATTACTAACCTCTCTCTCTTTTTTTTTTTAATGTGGGTGGTCCTGGAGTGGAAAGTGAGTCATTTAGCTATGACTGCTTCTCTGCTCACAGATAGCCACTCTCCTTCATACTTCACAGGTTAACTAACTTAAGGGTGTATAAGAAACAAAGGGGCTTGTGTAAAATGCAGATCCCTGGACCCTACCAAGAGGATTCTGATAGGAGTGGGGCCCAGAAACCCATCCTTTCAATAATCACCCAGGTGATTCTAACGTACATGGTTCAAAGGCTACTCTTTAAAAAGAAAGAAATCATTACCATTTAAAAGACACCCACAGGGAGAAGAACGAGGCTATAGCCATTTCTATCATAATTTGAAGAAGTCATTCAGATTGTTTTTCTATCAATGCCTCTAAGCAGCTATTCTGGAGGGAATTTTTCGATAACATGGGAGGAAAAAGGAGCAGATTTGGTCATTAGATGTGCTTGGACATGTTATACTCTGCTGCAGCACCTTAGCCAGAGGCATCGGCAGGCTCAGGGGGTGCCATGGTGGAGGTGCGAGTTGTGAACCGTACAGTGTGGCTAACTTGTGGTGTGGCAAAGGCCACCTTTTAACTCCACCAAAATCTTCTTGAAGATTATTTTTGCTTGGCTATGGCTGTTCTATATCAATGAGGAAAATCCCTAAGTTTGTTTAAGGTGTTCCCCCCCACCCCTAGACACACAAGGTGACTTCTTAGACAAAGATACAATTCTGGTTGATCTTCTGTGGTCTGTCTGTCGGTGGGCATCACTTCCTTAGCATTAAGGCTGTCATTCCCAGGACCTCTCTGGCTTTGAATGCCAAGGGATTTAGAAGTATAACATGAGGCTGTTCATGGAAAAGCTCTGCCTTGGTTGCTCTGTAGGAAAGATGCTCTACAGAAGGGAGGTGATGACAGTGACGGGGCAGAGAAAGTCTCTGTCCTGTGGGTTTAGGACGTGACGATGGGTCTATTTTCTCACAAGAAAAGAATGTGAAGAATATTCAATTTTGCCTGTAAAATTACAGTGCAATGTATATGTGATAAAACTAAGTTCGTGTTTTGGATGAGCTCAGCAGATTCGGGGTATTGATTGGATTAGATATAACATTTGAGAAAACTTTTGTTTGAGAGTCGAGAGTAGGGCTGAGAGGATTCATAGCTGAAGGAATTAACTTCATTTTTTAAAAAATTTTTATTAATGAATGGAACAACAACATATTTTCATTGTTCTAATCAATACACACACAAAAAGATCTTTATAAAATTGAAATGATACTGTTTTGTAGCCTGACCTTTTTACTTATAATAATCTTTGGAAAAAATTTTCTATTTTAATTTCTAATTCTGTATTTTTAGTGGCTCTATTAAAATGTATCATTTTTTAAAAAGTGAATTCCTATTATTAGGCATTTAAGTTGTTTTTATTTTTTCCGACTCTGCAGAATTGCTGTGATGAAAATTCACATGAGTAGACCTTTGTACACATTTCTGATTATTTCCTTGGGGTAAAATTCTTAGAATTGCTGAGTCAAAGGATATATATTTTTAAGGTCTTTGGTATATATTTGTCAAATTGCCATTCAGAAAAGTTGATTCAATTTTTATTTCTATAACATTGCAGGGGGCGGGGTACCCATCTCCCATACATATATTTTTCCTTGTCACCCATACATATATTTTGATTTAAAATATCTTGATTTCTTTAGACAACTCATACAGCCACCTTGACATTCTCTACAGGATCTCCAAACGGTTGTCAGCTATAGTTTGGATGAACTTATGCATTGTGCCTGCTGTGGACATGGCATCGTATGTGGGAACCACTAGTTTTCTTGACCTCCAGGAACATGCATTTAGCTCAAGAATCATCCTGCCCCTCCCAAGGAAGAATTAGAACAAATCCACCATCTCCTGCTTTCCTTGGACACTAATGAGATTAAGCCATTTATTTCTAACTAGGGTGGGAGGCCCTTTATTTGCAGAGGTTAAATGCTCATATAGACAGTGCCAAAAACAAACAAACAAAAAACCCCTTTCATCTCTAAACACAGGGATAGAAGCTCAGATGGTTCCAAATGGGGTCAAGTTGGGTCTGACAAGTTGTCTGGTTTGCTCATCTTCACAGAAGTTCCCTTGTTTCCCAAATCCCAGACTGTGGAATTTGCTTGGAAAGGGATATTTGTGGCACCTTGTGGTCCCCCAGACTGCCCACATTGAAACCTGCCCACTCCAAATTTATGACTCTTAGGTGCCACAGTGACCCCAGTGCCAATGGGCTGTGAAAAGGGGATTAGCACTTAGGACAAGGTTTCTTTGAGTCAGCGTGAACCAAAACCCACTCCGGCAGCTTATGCCTGCATCCACGTGGGATACAGAGGACTATCTCACAGCGGCCTCCCTAAGAATGTCTTCCCAGACCTTCCAGACTAAAGCCAAAAATGGCAGATTAAAGCAGAACCACTTCACCTTCCCTCCGAGTCAGAATGCATGAAAGCTGTGAGTTCTCCTACTTGGATGAGTTCCTGATGCCCTGCTGGTTCAGATTGGTGGCCTGGGTGTACATATTTGCACCTGCTGGTCAGCAGGGGACAGAGAAATGACAGGGAGGGGCTGGAGACACATTCAAAGTGCAGGAAGCAGAAAAAATGTCTATTTCAAATCTGAAAGTAGTTACAGGAAAACTCAACTGGGAGCCAAGAGTCCTGAATTTTAGTCCTAGCTCTGTCACTACCAGAATGTGTGGCCTCAGGCAAGTCATGGATTCCTTGGGGCTCTTTGTCCTTACTGGCCAGCGTGGAATATTGTTGGCCAAGGTAACGGTCCTTACAACGTTGGTTTTCTAAGCATGTTAAAAACAAAAAAAAACGAACCAGGGGTGAGAGACAATGCAGAGCAGGGTAAAATGAGACCTTTAGAGCACTACTTCCCAACCTTTTCATGTTTTGATGCACAAATGATAAATACTATTAACTCCACCCTGGGGTAAATGGAGTTGCTTCTTTGAGCTAGAGGTACCTACCCCTGGGAGCTCTGGCTGCCTTGAAGACTCAGGGCATTGCTGTCTCAGGCATATGGAGAGGGTGCTCTGCCAGAGGACCCAATTTCTAAAAAAATCATGGTGCACATCTCTGACAATATTACAAATAAACAGAAACGGTGCTAAACCATGACATAAGGGTCAGATAATCCAACAGTGTCCTGACTTCTCTCATAGTGGCTTTTTTGATGACTTTTTGGGAAATATAAAATTATTTTCTCAGACTTTGTTTTTAAAGTCCCTGCTTACTGCTGCTGCCTCTTGGTGGAGGTGGGGTGAGCGGTCCTAGGAAATAAGATTCTTTGGGAAGGGAAAAACAGGGCTACTGGGGAAGAGGAAAGCCCAAAGTTTTCATCCAGAGGGCACCCCTCTTGTTTCCAGTTTTGCTGGCAGCTGGGACAGACAGATTCAGGTCTCGAAGCCATAGGCTTGATTGAAGAAATCGAGCATTCCATTTGGGGTCCCGCCTGTCTCCTAGGCTTTTCTTATTTTGGAATAACAACCTCTTTAATGTGCCTTATTTATTTTTTCCATCCACCCAAAGAGACGATGAGGTAACTGGGCCGAGATAATTGCTGAACACCTGCAAGACGCAGGCCTGGTTCCATGAGCCCGATGGAGTGAGTGTAAGACTCGTGACCACACGGATCAGCTGGCTGTTCCCCCTCCCCACCCCCACCTCCTAAACACCTGCAGAGGCCTGTCACTTGGGACAGGAGGCCCCATTAGGGCTCTTGTAATTGAGATGGGGTGGGGGAGTTTACAATGGCTCCCGAGTGGGAGAAAGGGAGATGGCTCAGATGACAGGAAACCGTCTTCTCCGCTCCGCGGAGCAGATTGAGAAAGGTGGCCTGGGTAATAATGGGGTTAGCTAATCTTGATAGTAATAAGGGGAGGAGAGTCCGTCATCATAATCATGGCTAATGGATTCCAGATGGAGAAATATAATTGTTCTCATTAGCATGGTTATGTACACACACATATGCATACCCACGCACACACGCACACGCACGCAGAGCCCCATTCCGCCCACATACCTGACTTTGATAAGTACTGTCAGATAAGAATAGCCCACTCTGCAAAGCTGGATGGAGAGCATTGTCAATTATTTCTTCCCCGTTTCCCCCTTCCACAACATCCATGCATACGTAATGGTTTCATTAACCTTGAGACTTCTGCAGATGAGTTGAAAACCCAGGCTTACACGGCCAATTAATTGACAGTACGTTTTGCACAGAGTATGGAAGTACCTTCTCTTCCCCCTTAAATACTGCCCGACTTTTCGGCTGTATTTCATAAGTGTTAATGTAATGTTGCTGAAAGGAAATATGGTCAAAAGCAGGAAACTTCTCCCCCTTCTCTGGGATGCAGCTGTTCGTTTGGTTTGGGTTGTTAATTCAAACCACTCCCAGGTGCCTCGTTCATATTATCTCTTGTTTAGAACAAAATAAAATGAAACTGTCAAAACCTTTTTGCTGTGCTCGGCCCTGGGCTCAATAGCCCCATAAAGGGACTGGTGTGAGGAAGCAGCCACTAAAACTTGCCTGTCCACGGTGAGACCTGCAGGCCCTACAGGTGAGACCCCAACCCGCAGTCAACCTATCTCCCTTCAGAAAGGTCTTGTAGGAGTTCTGCTCCAGACTCCATTCTTGCCTCTGGGCTTCTGCTCTTGACCTTTTTTGCTATTTCCGCTCCATTTCCAACTCTCTTGCAAAGATCCCTCTCTCCCTGAGTGCGCTGGGTTTCCAGTTTGGACATATAGTAAGTGCTCAATAAATGTTAGCCATTAATATTTCTACTTCATGAAGCAAATCAGTAGTTTGGTGCTCATAAAATATTTAATAGAATAAGAACTCTCTGGTGGATTTGCCTCTTATTTGCATAAATCCCAGAATGCTATTTATAGCCATGCATTTGCTTTTTATAGAATCAATGCCTCCCCAAGGTAGCCATTTATCTTTTCTACCCTTGGCCGCTCTGCCCTTGTGCTGTGAGCAATGCTAGGAACCAGAGGCAGGGAGGAGCAGCTGAGCCTGGGGGTCTTGGAGCCCCGGAGCCCTCCCATAAAGGGTGTGTGGATTTTAGATCTAAGCTGTTAGGAGGCTCACTGACTGCTTCCTTTTTATCCGAAGCAATCTCTTATTTCCAACAGCACAGAGAGAATGGCTCCTTTGGGTGACATTTTTCACAGATGGAGCTTTCTAGGGCTAGGATAGGTGGAACCAGGGATGGCCAGTGGTTGTCTTGACCCAGCCCCTGGTCTACTTGAAGCCTCTGATTGTGGGGCTCTGCACGTCCCCCAGCATGGCCCTTGGCAAACCTTGGTTGGCTATTATTTGATAGAAAGGCTCTGAGCTCAGTCTCCTTATTTGCTGGCTTTCTGGAAGGGCCACCCCAGAAGAATCCTACCTCCACACTCCATATAGGTCCCAGGTTCTCTCTCTCTGAAGTCCCCAGTTCCCTTTCTGTAAGAAACCGCAAGCAAGAGGATGGCGAGGCTAACCACACTTCAGTAAATGAAGGAGATTTCTAGAAAACAGGATTTCAATATAAGGCTGCCTGGAAATGCTAAGTGAGATGTCCTATTGTTACTGTTGTTGTCATTTTTAAGTGTCTTTAAAAGGATCTGGGCACCTCATACGGATGCATATGCTGTTCTTTAAACAGCTCAGAGACAAAGTCCATCTATGCTGAGAAGGGTGCATAGCACCGCATATTAGCACATTTTGTATTTTAAACCACTTTTCCTGTAGCTTGAGGCCTGATGGTTTTTAGGTTCAGCCTAACATCTTGGCCTGAGATCCTGTGGAGAGTCGGAGGGACTTAAACAAACAACTCAGACCCAAAGCCCTTGGTTTTTGAGAATTGACCCTTCCATCTGTTGACAATCAAATATTGAACCTATTAAGAGTGGCAGGTCCCCAAGCTGGGAGGAAGGAAGGAATTTCCCAGAGTCTCGGGAGACAAAGGACCTTTTGACTACACCTGGGGGTGAAGGGTGACCAGCCCAGGTCAGACTAAGCCGGGGATCAGATGAATGGAAAGCATCTGGTGAGATGGGAAGTGGGCGTTTGCCTAGCTGGCTTCTGATTTGTCAAGTAAGAGAGAGCAGGGAGAAGGAAAACATAATAGAGGGTGATTAACTATAAGGGACTCAGGAATGCAGATGTAGGGCCCTCACCTGGCCTCCCTGTACTCCTGAACCTGTGCTTTTCCATGGTCTGAGGCAGGGTGCCTGCTTCCTCCACCAGACCTTCATCGACCTGAAAGCGAGGACTGTGTCTCCCTCATCTTTGAATGGCCTGGCATGTAACAGTATTTATGGAGTAAGTAAGTGTAAAGACCCAGAAAGGGGGTTGCTTCAAGAGGGAGCCACAGCTCACTCTTACAGTACCTTTAAATAAATTAGGAATGTCATCTCCTGAAGCCAGACACAGGCCTTCAGGCACTTGTCTTGGCAGGTGAAAGCACTCCTTTTCTTGGCCGAATGTGCTTACATGAGGCACAGTCTGAATAAGGACACAACAGTCATCCCTATGATTTAGGAATTGGGGTTGATGTCCCAGGCCCAAGCCTTTGGGATACCCCAACTGTGCTAGACTGATGGAGGATGGTCTCATTGTGTGTCAAAAGATATCTAGAAGGCAGTGTCCTACCCCTGGTGTCCGTGCTCCCCAGACCTTAAGGTCTGTGTGTGGGTTGTCTTCCTTAACAACGTCGTTTGGCCTCCTCTTCCAGGGACTTCTCTTTGCCCTATCTACCCTCTGGTTGTTCTTTTAGAAAATCTGGTCCCCATAAAGGCTCTTTTTGATGTCTCTTTAGCTAGAGAGTTCACCTTTTTTGGTTCACAAAGACCAGGATTGGAATCCTGGTTCTGCCCTTCACCCATTGTGAGCCCTAGGATGATGTTTTAATGTCATCAAACCAAAGTTACCTCAGCCACACAATTGGGATGTAATACATTATGTGAAGTGGAGCATCCATGGGGCCCAGGCTGAACATCCTTTCTGAAGGCTTGGTAAGTCTGTACCAGAGGAGATGGTGGTCCTTGGAACCTACTGTGAGGGGTTCCTGCTTTACCATTTCTGTAGGTTCCACTTCTTAGGGAGAGCCTCTACAGCAAGTCTTCTGCAATGTGTGCTTCCTGAGAACTCCAGAGTCAACTATCCTGGATAGATCTCTCTGGAGAATGGAGGTGGGGGTACTCCTAAACTTTAACAGGACTCTGGAACCAGATGTGTCTGTGGGATTGGCCAGAGCCATCTGGTTCTGATGAGGTCGAGTCCCATCCCATTAGCCTTGATCTGCCCACCCCAATGATCTCTTTATGATATTAGGAAGATTAGAGTTTGCTGATTTTATAAAAGGAAGTGAACTGAAATAATAGTGAAGGAGTCGTCTCCACATAAGGAAAACCTTGACTCACAGTCATGCTGATTCATAGAAAGCATCTAGTCTTTCTCCCTTTGTTTTGCAAATGAGAAAAGAGGGCCAGAGAGATTCAGAGCTCTTTCATGGCCAAGTACACCTTCTGTTTTATCCCAGGGTCTCCCTTGACCATGAGGTTATTTAAATTCTAAACTTGCCCAGCTGTGGGATTATGTCATGGGAATTATTGGGAATTCGAAAGCAACTTGGGTCTGAGATTCCACAGGGCTTGGCATGCAGAATGGCCCTGCCCAGTCTAGCCTCTCTGACATGACCACATTCGCCTCCTACTCTCCTTCTGCACACCATCTCTGGTTTTCACTCACATAGACATCACTTTCATTTTTGTTAAGTTACTTGCTCAAGATGGCACACAGTTAGAACTTTGGAAATAAAGGAACCCAGCACTGACTGGAGGCCCACCACAGACGATGAGCATTACACTGGGTTCCTCACCCACATGTGTTCGCATTTAACGCTCACAAGAATCTCAAGGTCAGTTGAGACTTTGAATAGGTGATTATTGAATTAATGATTAAGTGAGCAGATGGATGACTAACTTCTAATTATACTTTTTCTTTTTTAGTTATCTACACAGGCCAGTATCTTCCATGTTGCTATGAAAGATCTTTGTCCTTTGCCATCTCTCTTCCTGTTTTCTTATCCCTATGGTGCCCATTCAGAATGACCCATAACTGTGAGGATCCAATGAGAGAACCACATTAATTTTCCTATTGACACAAAGGCAGTCAAGAATCCAAAGCTCAAAGTACGGAGAGCCGATTTTGTGGATTTCTCAACTCAAGGCCACAGTTGTAGCATATAAACAATAACCTGTATATTTATATTCTTAGCTTTCTGGAGAGAGAGTGGGGCAGGTCAAAAAAAAAGTACAATTCTTGTTTCTTCTTCATGGGAGTTACATTCTTGTCAAGTATGCAAAATGGAAAGCCATCCTATATCTACTACAAAGTACAATAACATGCTGTGTCTGGATAAGAATGTGATTCTATTTCTATCTTCACCACCTATGTGTATGATTTATACCAGCCACCACGTGACCCTTGCTGTTTTAATTTATTCAGCTGAAAAATGGGGCTACACCATTTGCATAGTTGGTATCAAGGTTGTGATTTTTAGAGAATTTGCCTCATTTCAGCTGATCTTGTAAGGTACACTGGGAATATATATGTGCATAGAAAAAAGATGAGTTGACAAGCTTTCAGTTCAAGTCTCTGATAGCAACTTCGTACCTGATCTCCCATTTCTTGGTGTGAGTTATCAAGAAGCCCATTAGGCGTTTTGTTCTGAAAGGCTTCCTGAGGAGGTTCACCCCAAGAAATGGGTCTGCCATCTCTCCACCTGCAAAATGGAAACATAAACAATCCCTATTCTACCTCCTTCTTATATGACTGTAGAAAATAAAATGAGTTGATAGATAAGAAAGTGCTTTGAAAATGATAACGTGCTACTTAAGCCTCGTTAATTGTAATAACAATATAATGCCAGTTGCTCATTCTGCTTGCTTCTTTAGCTTGTGACTCATTTGAAAATGAAAGTTTTTTGGTTCTGTTTATCTGTTTTATATTTTGCTGTTTATTTCTCGGTTTGGCACAGGTAAATGGTTCAGGGGCATCTAGCTATTTTAAACAGATATTGTTATTATTTCCCAAAGGCTAGTCTCTGACAGTTTGAAATGCTAGTCCAAGTTCACCTATAGACAAGACTGTTTGGTGATGTCATAGGAAAGAGTATCTTTTCATCAAGGTGGGACTAGGGCACAGGAAGAGAAAGGGGAGACAAGGGAGAGGAGGAGGAAAGTGCCAAGTACTGTAGCTTGTTTGCAGGCTACGGATGAATTAGTCATGACATGCTTCAAAACACCAAACAAACAAAAATACCCCACACCAAACAGAAGAGCCTGGCTCCCACATAACATTTAACCAAACAGTGAAGAAATATCAGGCCTCCCTGTGATGAGAAAACCAAATATTTCATCTGGTCACGTCTACAGTGAGTCAGGGGAAGAGGCAGCGTAATGACCGGGCTTGTCCGTGACCACTTGGCTTGTAGCAAACATCAGAGGCTAGGACTGCAGTGAGAAAGAATCCAGGGATGAGTGGGAAGCCACACGCACAGCCTCGTGCTCCATGCAATGTAAACAGCCGGTACATCTGGGCACCTCATGTTCTTGTACCTTCGAGCTGGGAAGAAACAAGGGCTGCTGAAAGATGAGCTAAGCCTAGGGAGTGAGTTGGGAGAAGCAGCAGATGATCAAAATTTTTAGATAGTGTGCTGTTTCCTCCCAAAAGGGGAAGCAGGGCTGTTTGGGTTGGCTATCTCCATAGACATGAGGTTTGCATTTTTTCTAAAGAAGAGTGCTCAGAGTCCACTCCCTCTCTGGCAAGGTGGGTGTTGAGTGGCAGGAGTGGCAATAGTAGTAGTAGTTTCATGTAGGGAGTTTATTGCTGTCATGGAAGAGCTATTTGACCAAAACAAAGTATGATGGTAGTTTTTATTTCTGTCTGTTAGCATACATGCTTTCTCTTCTTCTCTCTCTCCTACCACAAACTGCCACCCATGTCATTGAATCTGTATCAGTCCTAATACTGCCTGTTTCTGGCCATGTGGTTGGTTCAAGAATTAGCATGTGGCTCAACAGGGCCAATTGGAATCCTTCCCTGAGACTGATATATGAATGCTGGGGGAAGGAAACAGGCCTTCCTTCTGATGGGATAGCTAAGTGTTGAAACCGGTTTTAGAGTTTCTGGTTGGTGGTTAGCTTTCCTATTTCATGGGAAAAGCCTGTCCATTGCAGCAAAGAATTACGTTACCATGCAAAAAGAAACAGAGCTGAGAAGATGGAAAAAGAGCCTGATGACATCGTTTGAGCCCCTGTATCCAATCGTGATTGAAGCCAGATGCACCCTTACGTTTCCAGTAATATGAACTGAAACACTCTGTTCGTGTATGCTAATTTGAGATGGGTTTTTGTCACTTGAATCTGGGAGTCTGGAGAAGGACAGTGTGGGGGTCAAAGTAAGAGGTCAAAGAGAAAAAGAAAAAGAAGCAGAAGAGAACAAACATGATGGACCAGCCCTCATTAGGGAGATGGGAATCTTCTCTGGTTTTCTGAGGTCCATGAAGCCTGACCTCTGAGAAAGGACACTAATTGTAGGATGGGAGACCCGCTCTGATTGGAGAATCAGCCCCATGATTCCTGAAATTCAAATCTCCCCATACATTCAAGTTTCCTCCCATGCCCCCCACTCCTTGGTTGGCCAAAAAAGACCCCTCAAGAATGTTATTAGTTATGATGCTGAAGTTAAGCTGAGGAGACAGACAGACTTTGATTTCTAACCTCAGCCTTACTAGCAGAATGGCCTTGGGCAGATTCCTTAAACCCTCTATCTTCAGTTTCTTTGTATCTAAAATAGGGCCCAAAATTATATGTACCTCAAAAAACAGTTGTGAGGATCCTATCAGCGAATGCACATGAAGAACTGTGCACCATGACCAGCCCATGGGAAACACCCAGTCATAATATCTATTCCATTTTTCATGAGTGGGGAATGTCTAAATTGATTATAAGACACCCATATTGTGGATGAAAAGTGAGCAATTGAAAGTGTGAAGGTGATTCAGTAACTTGGAAGAACCATATCAGCACACTGTTAATCTTTTATAAGTGACATAAACTTTAATAAAAAGTTTAATTTTTTTTTGTGAAGGGAATTAGAGGATATATACTCAGTTGAAAGCAGGAACATGAAATATTTGTATGAGCATGTTCATAGCAGCGTGATTCACAATAGCTAAAAGGTAGAAGCAACCCAAGTGTCCATCCATAAATGAATGGGCAAACTCAGAGTGGTATATATATATATATATGGATTATTATTCAGCCTTAAAAAGGAAAGACACTTGGACATACGCTGCGACATGGATGAATCCGAAGATAACATGCTAAGTGAAATAAGCCAGTGACAACAGGACAAATACTGTAAGATTCTACTCGTAAGAGGTACTTAGAATAATCAAATTTGTAGAAACAGAGAGCAGAATGGTGATTGCCAGGAGCTAAGGGAGAGGGGAATGGGGAGTTACCATCTAATGCATAAAGAGTTTCAGTTTTGCAAGATTAAAAAGAGCTCTGTGGGTGGATGGTGGTAGCACAACAATGTGAATGTACTTAATGCTGCCGACCCACTTAAACATGGTTAAAATGGTAAATTTCATGTTATATGCATTTTACCGCAATTTTAAACAGGGAAGTTAGAGTCCTGTGTATGGTAAGAATGCATTTTCATTTTAACAAAAGTGCATAAGTTTTGTATATGTGTGTTGAGCAAAAAAAAAAAAAGGATGGGTGACTACATACCAAATTGTTTACAGTGCTTCTATGTAGGGGTCGGCAGGACGGAAGGGGTGGTGTCACTTTAGACACGTTAGTATTGTCTAAATTGTTATAATGAGCACATATTAGACTTGCCATCTCAACGAATAATATTAAATTGCCACCATTTGCATTATACTTTTACACTTTCCAAGCGCCTTTGTGGAGTATAACATGATGTAGTCATTTGGCAGTTCCTTAAATTGCAAAACATAGAGTTACCATATAATCCAGCACTTTTGCTCCTAGATGCATACTGAAAACACATGACCACAGAAAAACGTGGACATAAACATTCACAGCAGCATTATATATGACAGCCCTAAAGCAGAAACCTTCCAAATGTCCATCAGCCGATGAGTGGATAAGCTAGCAATATGTCCATACAATGGGATATTAAAAGGGAATGAAGCAGTGATACATGTTACAACAACGAAGGAAACTTGCAAACATTATGCTAAGTGAAAAAAGCCAGACACGAAAGAACACATATTGTAAGATTCCATTTTTATGAAATGTCCAGAAGAGGTCAATCTATGGGGATAGAATATAGATGAGGACTGAAGGTGACAGCTAAGCGATATGATCTTTTTTCAGTTGCAGTAATGAAAATGCTCTAAAATTGATTCAGACGATGGATGTATGTTCTAAAAGCCCTTGAATTTTTCAATTTAAATGGGTGAATTGTATGGCATGTGAACTATACTTCAATAAAGCTCATATAGAACAAAATGAACAAAAAAATCCCAAAGTCTCATTGTGAGTTATTACAATTAACTATTCGCATCAAGCTTGGGAGGCAGATACTAAAGGAAGGAATACACCTAGAAAGCTAACTTAGATTCCCTTGAGGAGGGAAATTACCAAAGTCCAGTGAAGTTACTTTTAAAAAATCATCTTCGCTGGTCAAAGGGATGTGAGAGAAAGCGACACAGATGTTCCTCAGCTAGGAAAGAGACCAACAAATGGATCCATCCACACAATGAAATACTACTCAGCAATCAAAAGAAACAAAATACTGATGTACACAACAACCTGGATGAATCTCAAACGCATTGTGCTACGTAAAAGAAGCCAGACTCAAAAGGCTAGATGCCATATGATTTCACTTATATGACATTCTGGAAAAGGCAAAACCGTAGAGACAGAAAACAGATCAGCGTTTTGATTTTCAAAGGCGCAGAAGGGAACTTTCTGGATTAATGGGAATGTTCTATATCATTTTTTATGATAATGACTACGTGGCAATATGCATTTATCAAAACTTGCAGAACGACACTGAAAATGGTGTATTTTTACTGTGTATAAATTATAACTTAAAAAGTGGGCTAAAGACGTGAAGAACACATCTGGATGTTCAAGTAAGTGGCCAGGCACTGAGATGAGGTATCTGGCCAAGGAATGGGGCTATGACCCATCCCCTGACCCTCATGTGATCTTCAGGTCAGCGGCGACTTCCCTGTCCTTTGAAGATCCAGGCCTGCAAATCCTCCAGACCTTCGAGGTGAGCTCTGCTTCTTCCCTTGGCCCCTTTAGCTACAGCATCTGCACACACACATGTACTTTTACCCCCACATCTGCTTGCTATGGCCTCTTCCCTGAAACCCATTCACACTGGGCACCAAGGGCTTGGCTGACGTCACAGAAGGTGGAGGAGTGATGCCACCGAAGGTATGGGCCTCTGCCATCTGGCTGGCATCCTCGTCTTCCTCCCCTCCCATTTTCTCTCTCATCCCCTCCTGCTGGTCATTCCTGGGAGCTCCACATTCTTTCCCCTTTGTTAGAGCAGTTGAGCATTTCCCAGCTCCATTTCCACAGAGAAGGTCTCTGAACTGACCCGGATGCTCAGCAGAACAAGGGGCCTTCTTTTCAGTAAGAAACACATAGCAACTTTTTCCCCCATGACTCTTGGCATTTGGGACCCAGACATCAGCAAGGTGAGCAGGCCCTGGGCATTCCCTGGTCCTCCCAAAGCACACAGAAAGGACTCGGCCTTGCTCAGGTCTCTACTCGCTACTGAGGCTGCTTGGACAGACCCTGAGCCATCTGTCCTCCTAGGCAGCCACAACAACAGTCTCTTCCAAACACCCTGAAAGGAAGGTCCCAACTAACTTGGGCTCTCTGTGACCCTCCAGTTTTTCTCTTACCTTCAAGAGCCTGCCTTTAAAATTCATTACAGCAATTTGCACTCAGTATTTCCCCTTGTCCATGCTTTTCTTTATGCTCGCACACCCCCCTTTCACTTCCTCCATTTGTCATCTCTGTCAGAAGACAGGCCCTGATTGTTCCAGGCCCATAGCTTCAGCCGGAGCAACTGCACCCAGCCCCCCTTACTGGGCTAATTAGCAGCCTGGCCTGCAAGGATTCCAAGGGCCTCTCAGGGAAGGGCTGGCCTGCTCCCCAAAGAGGCTGGTCTCTCCGGCCCCCTCTGGGGGTGACACTGCAGCACCCCAAGCGTGGGCCTTCTTCCTGCTCCGGGCCCTTTCCCCTTGTCTCTTGGCAAGCGTGAAACAATTTCCTCTTTTCACAGGGGCTCCGTGGCAGGCAGATTAATGAATGTGAGCCCGGCACAGGGGCCAGCTTGCCAAAAATGTCCGCAGTGCATTCAGCGATCCCCACGGTGGGCTGCAGGCTGGACAAAAGACACCGAGCTGCGCAGTCGAGTTCCCAGCAGCAGCTGAGGCTCTAATCTGACCGGAGTCCCACTGTGGAAATGATCTTCCACCTCCTGCTCCTCCTTTGCCCCCATGCGATAGCCCCTGCCCCCTGCAGGCCTCCCACCCCTGAGCAGCCAGCTCTGAGGCTCCTTGATGCTTCTAGAAATTAGCATCTAGCATGGCTCCCTTTAAGATTCAAGTACCGGGCTGTGAGGCACAGGAGCAGAGACTGAGCCCTCTTGTTGGTAGCAGTGCTGGGTCCTCTGCCGTGTGTCTTCAGGAGGCTGTTTCTTTTCTACCCTTCGGTGAAGCTCTTAACTCACGGGTGTGTGTCGTTCTCAGGCCTCAAAATGGGAAGCCGATGGTAGTAGGGGGCCTGGGGATATTTGTTTTGGAAACACCAAGGGTAACAGGGTTTGTGAAAAAGTTCTCAACGGCTGGAGTCCTGTCGTGCCCAGACAGGTGTCAAAGGAGCCAGTAGTTCCCTGAGAGTAGCTGCCCCCTCTGGGGTTTCAGACTGTGGTATGGGGAGCAGACAGCAACCCTGCGGGCCACCTCCTTTGGGGGAGTGGAGTCGTCGCTCCCACTTATGGGGCAACCTCCACTCCCCTAAAGCTGGTTCATATGCCAAGTTCTCGTGTATCAGCTTCCTCACTGGCAGAATTCCCAGCTTGTCAGGATGAGCCTCTGTATACGCATCTGGCACCGAATTGCCCACTTAGATGGTCAGCTCCAGGGGACAGGTAGCTGAGGCCTGGCATGGCACCGTGGCTAGGTGTTTACGAAAGGAAGGGGGATGGATTGATAGAACCCAGAAGCATTTTGCTCACACAGTCATATACGTGCATTTACACCCCCCCAACATATACACACACTTCACAGATATCTCCACTATATCTATGCCATATTGATGTTCCCTAGCGAGCATGTATTTTGACTTTTTAGGACTGTGTCACTGTTTCAAGTAGAAAAATAGCCATGCTCACCGCCCAGTCAGATAGTTTTCTTAAATGCTTTTAATTTTGAATTTCTATTTTGTCTGATATCAATACTACCACACCTACTTAATTTTTATTAGCATTGGATTGGGCTATCTGTTATCATTTCTTCCATTTTTAACCTTTCTATGTCATTTTGTTTCCAGTTTGAATTGTGGATAGCGTTGAGCTGGATTTCAAAAATCTGAAAATCTTTGACTTCCCCTAAAATAACTTTATTCATTCACATCTATGGTGATCATAGATATGTTTAGAGTTCCTTCTGACATTTTATTTTATGTTTTCTACTGGCCGTAAATTGTGATAGTTGTTATTGTGTGTATGTGCATTAGGATAGAAATATCGGGTTTGGGTTCAATTAATTTTTTTCCTTAAAGTTTGGAAGTTATGTATATTATTTCTTATCTTCTGACAGTGGACTGAGAGGCAAAAAATAGGATTCTTGCCTTGGAGTTTTTTTCAGCAATTTTGCAATCAGTGGTCTTTTCTTCATCTGTTGGTTTCCAGGAGGGAAACCCTTGGTTAACCTGCAGCCACCCTGCTGCAGTGAACCTGGCTGAGCCCCCATTCCACAAAGGGATCCACCTCCCCAGTTTTTCCTGCTCTAGACAACAGAATCCTGGCAGCATTCGTTATCAGTCGGTGCTACGCTATTCAAAGCGTGTTTTGCAGACTGGTGTCAACCATAAACTAGTACCATTCTGCAATGAGATAGATACAGGATTTGAGGCTAAATATTTAGATATGTCTATGGCAATCTGACAATGTCAGGATTGTCTCAGCGTGTGATCAGATGACTTATATGGGTGAACAGGGAACTGACCAGCTCAGACACTGCCGGCTCGAGGGGCAAGTTGCATGTGGTGTGAGCTGTGGACGAGTGTGCTGAGGGGCAGGGCCACATGTTGGTCTGTGACGAAACTCGACTGCTCTTTCTTATCTGTGTATTCTAACAGAAAGACATGTTTTTTTTCCTTCGTAAATTTCTTTGGCATTTCCCTGATGACTGCTGAAGTCGAGCTGCTTTGCTTATGTTTACTGGCCTTTTGTGTATCCTTCCTTTTTATAAAAGTGGCTGTTCAAGTGTTTTGCCCATTCTTCTATTCAGTTTTCAATCCGTTTCTTATTGAAGAGGAGGAGTTACTTTACTATTCTGAATGTAACTCTTTTATTGGATATATAGTATATGGAATTCAAAAAAAGTTTCTTCACCTAATAGCTTGAGAAGGACAACCATGGGAATTAACCTTGTGGTCCTATCCATGACAATCCCTTGCAGATTGCTTTTTGAAGATCAGAGAGAGGACTTAAGAATTGATACTTGTTAGCCTCTGTCAGGACTATTAAGGATGCAAGAGTAAGGTGCCCAATTTAAACTAGTTCAAGTAAGAAAAGGAATTTATCAGCTGACAAAACTGGGATGGATTCAGGCATGGCTAAATCCAGGTATTCAAGAGCTTTCCCTCTCCCTCCGTCTCTTTCTCCCACTCTGTTTCCCTCTTCTGCTCTGTATTCTATTTGTTAGCTTTATTCTCTGGCAAATTCTTTTTTTCCTGTTAAAGAGACTGGTCTCCAGAAACTCTATTCTTATGTGGTTCTTACTTGCCCCCGTTTGAGAGAGATTTTTTTTGTCTCCCATTGTCTATATAAATTCCCCCAAAGGACTTCAATGGCCCATTCTTGGGTTATAAACTCACTAATGAGATATGCTTATCTCATTCATTTATTTACCCACTTATTCCCGCAACAATTTGAGCACTAATTTAAATAATTATTTGAGCACTAATCTTTTTGACAAACTTTCCCATATAATGGTATTACTGTGATACATGATACAGATATAGTCCTTGACTTCGTGAAACTAATAGTTTGGTCATTAAATGTCTCATAAGTGTTATTTTCTAAAAAAGATAATGTAGCCTTAATACTATGAGAGGACATAAGCAAAACCAGGGGGTTGGGCCATGCTAAGAATTCAGAAGTTGGCAGTTTTTATCATGAATTATAACTTCCACCAGAGACTAAGGAATGATGAAATAATATCTGTTAATAGGTATGGAATTTATCTCTGAGTTTCCTGGCAGCTAAGGCAAAAAGGAAAATCTATTGGATTACCTCACTCTCATTGTCTGATGCCAAGTCATTAGGAAAGACAAGCCTTTCCTTGTGTCCCAGTACTTGGAGGAATTCATTAAATGGGTCTTTATATAAAACATGTTGAGTAACATCATAAAATCATATCTCCTAACCTGACAAAAAGATTAGGGGACTCACACAAGTATTTCAGACAGCAGCGTTTTGTGCCTACCCATCTCCATTTCTCCCCAAATCAGCTTCAAACAACACAGAGTCAGAATGATAACATATTCCTGGGCAGGAAATGTTCTTAGGGAAGCCTTTTCTGATTATTGCAAATAGAGACTGGTTTTTTCTTTCTGTTGTTCCCTTCTTCATACTTATGATTCTACTTAGGTATATCTGCATGGCCCTGATTTCCGATTCTTTATTGACATTATCTATTCTCGTAATCTTCCTTCCCCACTAGATTTTAGAATTTTTAAGGGCAGGTTCCATGCCTTTTAAAATACTGTGTTTCTAATACCTATCAATATATGCAGCCTAAGAAGGTGAATGTGGTGGGAATAAGAGGAACTGAAGAAAAAGGAAAGCGAGAGGGAAATAGGAATAGAGAGGAGGGTCTCTCTCCAAGGAGGAGGAAGGAAGAGAAATCTATCAGAGGAGTCCCAGTTTGGTCTGATCAAGTGTAGGCAGTGAATAGCACAAGGGAACCTGCGGAAAGGCTATCCAGGGAAATGTCAGAAGCCAATGAGAAGAATAAAGATTGCATATTAAATAAAAAATCAATTTCCAATGGAGGTTTCTATGATAAAGAAATGGGGAAGTCCTATTTTTAATTCCAGCATCTTTCTGAGCTGGAATCACCCCTGGGGAGGCCAGGGCCCGTGGCTGTGGTGATCTCAGTCTTGTCACCAGCAGGCTTGGACAGTATGTTTTAGGATGGGGGTGATGAGCACCTTGGCATCACGTATAACCTGGGCCATTTTAAGTCCTTTCATGGCCCTAGGCATGCTCTACTTTTGATGGTCCCACCTGACGTCATGTCAAAAATATTAAAAGCACCCACATTATAGCAATTTTCTTTTGCTATCAAAATACTTCAAAGGATTTTTATGATATTGCTTTTGAAATGATATGGCTCCAAGTAACTCATTTATTTTGTAATTAGTCATGGTTTCTCAGGTTTCGCAGCTAATTGTGCATGGCAAAGCAAGAAAATCTACAAATTGCATTCAAATACTGTAAAATTTTAATGCATACTAAATTGAATAAGTAATGACATTTGTATATATTAATTAAGCATTTATTTGTTTTTAGTTTGTACTGGCTTTTAGTATTTGGGAGCCAATGATATTTCAGATCTCAAACATCTCTGTGAATTCTTCCAAAGAGTGTGGGCCCCAGGCATAGCGCCTGGAGTCCTTCAGGGTAAAAACGGCCTCGCACATGAAGGGCTGGCCCATGTCAGGCTGGAAAAACCTCTCTTTACATGTTGGAAATTTGATGTTGAAAGGAGGATACAGTCATTTTGCTTCGAATTTAGGACTCACTAATCTCCCATCACTTCCAGGCCTCATTAAGAAGGGGTGATAAGTTTCTTAGCTAACCATCTTGCTATGAATGAGTTTGGGTGTGAGGACCCTGGGCTTGACATTGTAGGCCAAAGTTTGTGTCCTGGCTGTGCTCTGAGTAACTGGGTAGCAGAAAAGAACCATTTTAACTCTCAGGGACTTAGTTTCCTCATTTGTGAAATGAGGCCAATGACGTAAGCCCGACGTCATGCATAGGGCTGTTTTGAGTTTCAAAGGAGATAATCTACAAGAACATTTTTAATTGAAAAACAGCTAAGGACACTCATTCTCAATCCTGGCTGCACTTAGAATGACCCCCAGGGGTCTGGGTCCCATTTGAGAGCAATTAAGTCAGAATCGCTGGGGAATGAGGGAAATAGTAGTTTTTGAAAGCCAACTCTTCTGGTGACTCTAATGTGCAGCTGATGTCGAGGACCCAGGTGCCCAGAGAGGACATCTGTGTCCACGGCTACAGCCATTGTGTCCTAACCAGACTCATCCCGTGGCTTGAGTTTGGCTGGATCTTCCTGCCCAACCTCTTAGCAAATGGTTCTGTGAATTTGGCGGAAACTGTTAGGGGTCATGAACACACATGCTTTCCTGGCACATAGCCAGGCTTTGCTTCCCAGGCTTGCACTACGTGGGGCCATGTGGGCGAGTTTCAACCAGTGGATATGAGCAGGAGTGACAAGCACCACTCTCTGGTCTCACCCAGATGTATCGGCTTCCTACGGCTGCTGTGACAAGTGGCCATGACTGGGGGCTAAAATAACGGGAATTACGTTTCTCACCGTTCTGGAATTTGGGCATCTGAAATCAAGGTGTTGGCTGGGTTGTTTCCTTACAGAGGCTCAGAGAGAGAATCCTTTCCATGCTCGTTTTTTTGGCTTCCGGTGGCTCCAGAAATCCTTGGCATTCTTTGGCTCGTCGATGTGTGACGCCAATCTTGACTTTCATCTTTACATGACCTTCCCCCCTGTGTCTCTGTGTCTCAGATCACCCTCTTTTCTGTTATAAGGACACTAATCACCAGAGTTAGTGCCCATCCTACATCCAGCTTAACCTCACCCTAAGATCTTTAACTCGATTACATGTGCAAGAACTTCTCGATTGGGTTGTACTCACAGGCACCAGGGGTTAGGACTTGGACATATCTTTTTGAGGGGGCCACAACTCAGTCCATTACACACCCACATCACTTGGCTTAGAGGCCGATAGCCTTTCGACCATCATCTTTGTAGCACATTCTCCAGTTCTTCTCATCCATGTGCTGCTAACTGTGCATGGTGAGAAAAATATGAAAGAAGCTATCCGAGTTAGGCTAAATTAATATTCACATAGGAAATAGCATGAGAACTTATTTTGGTGCTCAGCTTACAAGAAACCCACATTCTCATTGGAGATGAGTGAATCTGGCATTTATCGACTCTCCCCCATGCTGGTGCTGTCATGTGCATTATTTCATTTGACTCAAGACTACTAGCAGATTGTTGCTGCTATGGCATTCACATTTACACATGAGAAAACCAACAATGAAATAGTTTTCCCAGAAGACCCTAAGACAACAATCTGGGTGCAAGTTTATTGGGCAGTGATGCCAGAAAGAACCAGGAAGATACTGGGAAGGGAGTGCAGAAGTGAGACAGGGATGGGGAAGATGCCCATATAAAGTGTGCTAATGGGCAGGGTACTGCTGCAGGCAGCAGGGGTTCAGTCCCACTGGGGACCTCTGGGAGACGGTATAGAGCCCATCTCGGTATTGAGCCCATCTCGGTATTGAGCCCATCTCGGTATTGAGCCCATCTCGGAGGGGCAAAGATGCTGTACTGTTCTTCCACCAAGTCCCATCTGATGTCACGCAAGAGCTATTTCTAGTGTTGAGTCCTTGGCTCTTCTATCTCCCTTGCTAAGGAGCAGAAAAAGCTCCAGTGGCCAAAGAAACCCTCAGACAAAGAATTGCAGTCACTTGCAATGAGAAGCCGCTGGTGCCAGGGTGGGGGTCGGGGGAGGTAAGAATGGGCGCCAGTGCGCTTTGCCTTCAAAGCCTTCGCTCTCTCCACCATGTTCTCACATCAACCGGGGGCGCAGACTTGTGGCCTAAAGCCCATCCCACTGCCCGCCCCGCACCAGTTCTTACTGAAATCTCCTGCTGTTCGCAAGACTTCCTGAAGCCTGAAGTCTTTGAGATCAAGTCCAGAAGATTCTTCCCTTGGATGCTTCTGCAGTGTGTGTTTTTGTGTGATGGGTTCCGTGTGACCCAGTGACATGCATCATACTTGAAATATCTCCACTGCTGACAAAATAAATCAGCTCTCCCTGCCATAGTGCTCAGCTTATTAGGGGAAAATGGAAAAAGGAGCATTAAATATTAATGCTGCATATTTTCCTCTCCCTTGGTGCCTTCTATGCTGCTGATCACTGCCCAGCCAGTGCAGCCTTCGTTCTTTTTTCTCCCGATGATGACAGGGGAGAGAAGGGACCTTTGACAAGACAGGGAGGGACAAGAGGATAAAATGGGGCTCCAACTGGTTTTCTAGGTTCTGGCTTGGGAGCGTCCTTGTCCCCATCAGATGCCAGGGATGATAGCAGTGTGAAACTTCATTTCCGGCAGAAAGCTTGCCACACTGCTGCTTTGGCTTGGAAGTATTCAAAGTAAGGAGAAAGCACAGTTTCCAGCAGGAAAGGTGTTTTCTGAGGTGTCAGGTTGGAGGCCTAATTGATAAATCCTGAGCTAGCGGGCTGAGGGGACCCCTGGCTAGTCCCCTGGTGTGTTCATTTTTGACGAATCTTCAATAAAGTTGCCCGTGCTGGTTAGCTCAGGCCGCCGAGGAGGTGTGTGGAGGCAGCTTGCAGGCCTCGGATGAAAATCCTCCCAGAGATGTTGGAGTTTCCTTTGGCTTATTTGTGGAGACCTCCGCATAAAAATGAAAAACTAATCCCTACGAGGAATATTCTTTTAAAAATGCCGAGAAGGTGGATTTCTTGAGGGTTTTTTTTTTCAATTAATTTTTCATTACACAGGTAATGCATGAATCTAATTTTGTAAAAATTAAATCATTACACATGGGCTAGAGAGGCTTTCCCTGTCCCCGCCTGGTCCCGACGCCCTCCTGAGAAGTACAGACCTGGAAGGATCCCAGCAGATGATCCCAGGGGAAGAGGAGGCGCTGAGGGTCTTAGGTTTGTTTTTGACGGTCATTCTCAAAAACACTTGTGTTGTTTTCTGGTGAAATCTACTGTGATTTGGCTCTGTGACTGTTCTCTTATCTCCCCGAATGTCCTTTCTCCTTCACTCATGCCATGGACACACAGGCTGGATAAATTTCTTCCAATGACCATTTTGATCCTCTGTGTTTGGGCTCAGGATTCTTTAAGGGCTCTGCATCCTATGGCATCATTCGCTTGGCTTTAGACACTTGTCACAGCCCACCCCTCGCTGCTCCCTCCTCGTCTCCCTTGGCATTCTTTGGCTCGTTGATGTGTCAGGTCTGGCTGGCTAGAGCTTCTCTCTTCTGGGCCAGTCTCTGGGCCTTTGCTCGTACTGTTCCTCTCTCCCCACTCCCCTCCTGATCGTGATCTTATTTTAAAACCCCATGTCTTCTGTGGAGCTTTCTATTGCCTGTGGTGGCACCCTGGGCCTTTCATCTTAGAACTCACCTTCAGTCAGCCCTGGATGTCTGGGAGGGAAAGTTCCCATGCAGGCTGCATTTCTTCCTATTTTCTCCCCAGCCACAGTCTTTCAGGTCAGGCAATGCCTCAGTTGTCATCATCAGAGCTGCTTTTGAGACCTACTATTTGCCAGGCTTTGTCCCTGGCTCTTGGACTGGGAGAGCCTGTGCCCTTTGTCAAAAGTCCCATAACTGATATGGGTTAGAGACAGGAGTCAAACCCAGGGCTGAGTCCCAAGTGCATGAATGATAAGAATAAATGTGTGGTGTACGCCTGGTGGCATGCTTCCCTAATTTTGTTAGCCCGGTGGCCTTCTTCCTAGACATACCCCATATCTGTATCCATGGAGGGTTCTGTAATGGCCAGCTCTTGAGTATGGGGTCCCCTCTGCCTGCCCTTTTGGCGGGCAGGCACCGGGAGAGGTAAGATCTGGAGAGGTAGGGAATGCTGGCTATCAGGCAGGTGCAGGCCTCCAGGGACCCCAGCAAAGCTGACAGCAATTTGGGTTAAATGAGGATCCAAAGGCCAGTGTGTGGAGAGATTATGAGAAGGCATCATCCACGGCTGTTTACAAATGAGAGTGAGCACTCCTTAGTGACTTTCTTTCTTGAGGGAAGACATTCCCTTGAGAAAAAATCAGGCAAATTGTGTGCTCGCTTGGGCCTTGGGGCTCAAATTCTCATGGGGAAATTAACTTGTCACTGATTTGGCTGTCACTTGTGCTTTTTTCATGGCCTTCTGTGTTTCAGCATCACCGTATCCACAGGGAGATGTGAATGCACAAATCCTCACACCCAGCATCAGGGGTAAGAAGGCTTCATTTAGGGTGCTTCACAGGCTCCTGGAATGTTCTAGCCACCACTTGGCTATTCCTACAAAGGATAATAGTAACCTGTTTCCTCTGCTGCACCCGTCAAAGTCTCCCTCATTCTTTGGGGCTTATAAGCTTCTCCGCTCCTGAGCTGCTCTCTATCGTTAGTCCTTCTTTCCCAATCAAAATGAGACAGTGTTAGATTCCTGGTGCCAAGGGGATTAGCAGATACGACATGAAAAAATGCTTCAGTGGCCAAGTAAGTATGGAAAATGCTCTTGCAAGGGTCTTGCTGCAGGACTTCTCAGAGCCTTTAATGTGCTGTGTTGATTAGCTCTCCTAGGGGACGTTGACCTTACTGGTCCCAAATCTTTGATCATGGGACTCTTTTTAGATTAGAACTTCTGTTTCTAGAGGATGGTGGTCTATACCTCACACTGTAGGACACACTGGGGTGGAGAAAAAAAGAGAAGCCTGTAGCTGAGCAGACAAGTCTCCGCTTTCTCCACGTCCCGAGTCTTGCCTCCTCTCAGATCCTGGAGGATAGACATTCTCAAGGAATTGTTGGGAAGATTAAATGAGATATGGTTCTTGGTGTCTAGTGCGAGCGTGATTAATGTTGGATTCTTTCCCCTCCCACCTGACCCCAACACCGGCCCCCATAACATTGTACACCTCTCTCAGGGGACCTCTGAGGGCTGACCTGTGTGATAGCTATTTTTGTGTGCGTTTTCTCCCCTTTCTCACAAGGTTGTGAGCCACGGGGCAGAGGTTGTATCTTAGTTCCTTTCTGTCTCAGCAAGGAGCTTGACACATAAAAGGTGCTGATACGTGGTAATTATATTCATATTGAATCCTGTCAACTTTTCCATTACATGGGAGCACAAGAGTCTATGGATTTCTTGGAAAGTCTTTAGGCTGGGGTGGGGCCTATCCATGAAATAACTGACCTGTGGAGTAAGTGGGTCCTCTTTCAGCTTCATTGAATCTTTGCTGTGCATAGATACATTTTGAATGCTTTTTTTCTTAAAAAACAAAACAAAACAAAACAAAAAACTGCTCATTGTAAAAAGTTTAGAAAACAGAGAAAAACATAAAAAAGAAAATTAAAATTACTACACATACATATTATGTTACAAACATGGATCATTTTGTTCAAACTACTTTATAACATGCTTTGTTCACTTAATATATAGTAAACATAGGTTGATGTCATTAAATATTCTTTTGTGACATTTCTTATGGCTGCCTGTTATGTGGACAAAACACAATTTATTAACCAATCCCTAATTTTGGTTGTTTCCATTCTTCTCTACTATAAATAATAAAACAATGAAACAATGAACATTCATGTAACAAATCTTTGAGAAAGAGAAATTATTTCATAAATAAAAATATAAGATTTAATAAAATAATAAAAGATTTAATAAAAATAAAAGACTTAAGATAAAATCTTAGAAGTAAAATTGCTTAGTCAAAAGCTATAATATATAGGTGATTCTAAACCAAGGAACATTTAATATCTACAAAATATTATTCTAAAAAAAGGGATTGCGAACTACAGCCTACAGGCCAAATCTGGCCGACTACTTGTTTTTAAATAAAGTTTTATTGAAGTAGCACCATACACATTCACTTACATATTGTATACGGCTGCTTTTGCTCGACAAGGACAGAGGTGAGCAGTTAGGATGATGACTTTACATCCCACAAAACTTAAACTCTACTGTCTGGCCTTTTATAGGAAAAGTTTACTGCTTTAGACACTGTCCTCAGAGCTTAGGTGATCCTTGACTTTATGCTAAGTTGGGAAAAAAAGAGCAAACATACTTGTGAGGTCATTGGTCACCTTCCTAGAGTAACCTCTGTACTAGTCAGGGTTCTCAAGAGAACCGGAACCGGTTGTGTGTGTGTGTGTGTGTGTGTGTGTGTGTGTGTGTGAAGAGATTTATTATCAGGAATTGGCTCACACAGTTATGGAGGCTGACAAGTCCTGCTATCTCCAGGGTGAGGTGGCAGGCTGGAGACCCATGGTAGCCCGTGGTGTAGTTCCTATCTGAGGCTGGCCGGCTTGAGACCCAAGAAGAGCTAAACTTACAGTTCATGCCTGGAAGCAGGAAACAAGCCAATATCCCAGTCTGTAGGCCATTGTCAGGCAGAAGAAATGCTCTCTTACTTGAAAAAGGGCCAGTCTTTTTGTTCTAGTCGGGTCTTCAACTGATTAGATGAGGCCCACCCATATCATGGAGGGCAACATACTTTCTGGGTCTTCTGATTTAAATGTTAATCTTATTAAAAAACACCCTTATAAAGACACCCAGAATAATGTTTGACTAAATATTGGCACCCTTGGGCCCAATCAAATCGACATGTGAGATTAACCATTACAACCTCCTAGTTGCCAGTTTCAATTCTGACTTTGCCAACACTCGCTCTCTTACTCTTTAGCATATTTCAAACAAAACACCATTTTTCACATTATTGCAAGTTTTGCCTCTTCTGTCCTCTTTCCCAAGTCTTTGCAGAATTTCTTTCTCCTCAGTCTGCAGTATAGTTCGGGGGTTAAGAGCTTGTGCTGTGGGGACAGACTGGACTGGCTTTAAATCCTGGCTTCCTTGTTTGGTAGTATTTACCTTGAGCCTTCGTTTCACTGTCTAAAAATGAATCTCGTCAACATCTATGTTTGGGATGTGCTTAGCTCTACACTCAAAACATGTTAAGTGATCAATAAAGGATGGCTGTTGTGTCTGGGTTACCTTTGTCTACGTCTATTTTGCTTTTAAATGATGGTGTTCCCAGGGCTCTCCTTTTTTTTCTATTCTGTCCTCTCTTTGGTTGAGAATTGCTGCCCAACTGGCTGAGCACACCCCACCCCCACATTTTCATATATAATTTGTGCATATAAAACTTCTGTAAATTTCAGATCATTACTTGGTGGCCATTTTCCCAGTTTAGAACCTTTTATCCAAAGCCATCAAATGACTTTCAAAACAATTGTTAACCTTTCCCCCTTAGAAAAATCCCAATTCGTAATAAAACTTGGACTTCAAAAAAAAGTTTCTGTTTCAACTTAGTTACTCTCCCATTCCCTGCTCGCTACCCATCCCTCCAATGCTTTCCATCAGAAGTCTATGTGTAGATAATTTCAGATAACTTCATGGGATTTAAATTTAACAGAAAATAACAACAACAACAACAACAACAGCAACACACGAGTCCAATTCCTCCTGGCCAAAGAATGTTTCCAGAAGGTTTGAATGCCTGTCAGTCTCATCTCCCGAATTGTGGCTCATTCTCCAAAGTAGTTAACTGCAATCAGTTTCTGAGTTTTGAAATAGCGCCTGATTTTCCTTACTTCTTGAAAAGAAACAAGACACGAAAAGTGAGTGCGTACACACATATTCCAGGAGAGTTGGCACTTCGTACTGTGAGCCACTAATCGTGATCCAAAAGATTTACTCAGAGGCATAATTAATTGGAACTTATTTCAGTGGAAGTTATTTCCCTTCATCTCATTACAGAAACAAACAAAAAAAGATTATAGGCCAGGGGATCCACAAGGTTTCAAGAGAGTCTACTGATGAATGAAGTTGGAAGAAGTTGACACACGGTCAGAGAGAGTTAACATCCAGAAATTTTTACAAAGAAACAGCAATTGTTTTCTATTAATTCTGCCTTGCCTCTTTGATCTTAAATGGCACTGGGGCTGCAAGTTAAGTGCAAAGCTACCCTGTCGTTAAAGGCCCCCAATGACCTGGAGAAGCGTTCTTCAAGAAGTTAGAAGATTAGAAATAACAATAATAACAAAAACAAGCAACTTGACAAAACCCCAGAAAAATGCAAGTAGGCACAGAATCTTTTAGAAAGCCGTTCTATTGTAAATCTGCCATCTGTACTTGTTGTGACAAGTGCATCCTCATTAATTTATCACTCCGGTCAATAGGGAAATGGATCGAGTTGGGCCTGAAAACTGGGTCACAACTGTCTCTTTTTGTAAGACGACGTAATTAAATGAAGGAGAGAGCTGGGAGAGGATGCGATTTGGGAGACACTTGGAGGATTTTTAAAACTTGTATTAACTTTATTGGGGTAACAGTAGTTAATAAATTTATATAGGTTTTAAGTGTTCACTTATATAACTTATCATCTGTAGGTTGCATTGTGTGTTCACCACCCAACGTCAAATCTTCTGTCAGTACGTATTTGATTCCCTTTATCCTCTTTTATCTCCCCACAACCCTTTCCCCTCTGGTAACCACCACATTGCTGTCTGTGTCTATCAGTTTTTGTTTGTCTGTCGCTTTCAGTTTTATATCCCACGTACAAGAGAAATGATAGGGTTCTTGACTTTTTCTGTCTGACTTACACTGTTTAGCGTGATATTCTCAAGATCCGCCCATGTTGTTGCAAGTGGCAATATGTCATCTTTAAATATGGCTGAGTGGTATTCCACTGGGTATATATACCACATCCTCTTTATCCAGTTCACTCAATGCCCTATTTTTGTCCTCTTTTGTTTTTCTTACGGGTCTAAGCGCATCTCTGAGGCTCCCAGAAAGAAAGCATGTGGAAGTAAGAGCCTCAACCTTTGTGGCAACTATTTGAGATGCCAAAAACCAGAAGGGGCTCAGGGGACCTGTATTGTCAGTTTGTATCCTCTTCTGACCCAACAGACTTAGCCCTGAATCTTTTAACGTTCTTAACATTTTAACATTAAGGCCATTAAACATTCCTTAAATTCTGGAAATGGGGGTAAAGGGGTACATATGGCGGTAAAGTGAGGATGTTATCACCCAGCATGGCTGGTGGTCAGGCTTCATGCTCAAAATTGTTCAATTAAAGAGATAAAAAAATGTAAGCTCTGTAGGGAAAAATGCAAATAAGGTGGCTTGGGGTTAAGAATTTGAGTGGTTTGGTGGTTAAAATTATGCTTTTGTTTATGAGGAGAATGGGTTTTAAGAAAGTTTGTATATAGTTGGGTGAATTAGGCAACCATCTATTATGTAATCGAGAAAAAACACAATCCATCACCATGGTGGCAAGGCAGGCCAAGGCCATGGCAAATTTAGGGGACTTGGGCTTTTTCATTCTTTCTGCTTTAGCTTTTGGAAAAGTAAGAATTTAGAAGTTCAGTCCCTCTCTCTGTCTCTCTCTGTCTCTCTCTCTCTCTTTCTCCCTCTCACCTCTCTCCCTCTCTCTCTTTTCAATGGGTGGTAAATGAGAACTAGTCACTGCCTTGCAGACCTGCTGTCATGTGATCACAAAAGTGCCTTGATTCCACAGTTACTAGATGTTTCTGAAAACAGGGCTGGTCTCCTCAGGACCCCCGACATTACTGACTGTGGTAGAGCAACTCTAGAGGCTTTGGAACGCTGGGACGCTTCCTTCCGCGTGGCCTGTCATTCCGCCTACAATTTCACCTGTTTGCTACTCATTTCTTTTCACCTGAGAGCTTTTCAGTTTTCCAGAGACTCTAACCATCGTCTCTTAAAGATTCAGCGCGGTCCTGTGGAGAGAATCTGTCCATGTTTAAGGCCGGGCTGTGCCACTTGTCAGCTGTGTGATCTTAGAATTGACAAAGCACCCTCTGGGCCCAGAAGGTGGAGCTTCAGGGATGTGATCTGCCCACCTCCCAGAGCAGTGGTGAGGTCCAAGGAGGTGCTTGTGTGGGACAGTGAAGGGCAGTGGGAGGAGCCCTGAGGACAGAGCCTCAGCACATCAATTACCATCTCAGCTGGACCTTAAGAACCTCGAGCAGCCAGGTCCCACCAGAGAGGGGCTCGGAAGAGAAGTTAGAAGGGGTCTTGAGCAGAAACTCTGTCTTGGGGACCAGCCAGAATCAAATTTAGATCTCATCTTTACCATCTACCATCCACTGGGGCAAATTTTCCACATCCATAATTGGTATAATTGTACCATAATGTCATAAAGAATGATTAAAGGAATTTAAGCAAAACACCTAGAATAACGGTCCCCAACCTTTATGGTGCCAGGGACCTGTTGTGCCCCTATGAGAACCTAATGCCTGATGATCTGAGGTGGAGCTGAGGCAGCGACACTAGCGCTGGGGAGCGCCTACAAATACAGATGAAGCTTCACTTGGTCACCTGCCACTCACCTCCTGCTGTGCTGCCCCAACAGGCCACAGACCAGTATCTGTCCATGGCCCAGGCGGTCTAGAGCACAGTTTATGAACCCAGTAAATGCTAGCTTTTATTATGGCAGAGTGGAGTGGATGGACTCCCAGGTCTAATATCTGCCACCTGAGCAACTTCAGGCGAAATATTTAATAACTCTCTCTGAGCCTCAGCCTACTTAGCTGTGAAATGCAGTGACGATACCTATTTTATATGGTGGTTTTGGAGGCCAAATGAAATGTATGCATAAGGCATGGTACAGACAGCTGCTCAGCTCTGGTTATTATTGCTGTTATTTTGAAGAAGTTTATCTTTTATCGAGGGGCCCAGACAAAGAACAGCAAAGCAATGGGCCAGTGGAGAGGTTAAGTGGATTGTTACATATAGAGGGCTCTAGGGGAAATGGGTCCCAGCTTTCTCACTAATGGTGGCAAGTTCCCAAGTGACTTTGCCTGCCAGGTTACTTGTTTCCTAGCAGGGAAATAATACATGGAACTTGGCCACCGTAGGCTGGAGTCTCACTGTTTTCTGGGAGTCACCTGATGTCAGGATATGCAACTTGAGCACCTGGTCCAGAACAGGGAGCTCTGCCAGGCCACAGACAAAGGCTCCTTTGGTCACTAAACTGATGTTGGCCACTGCCTTGGCCAAATGTCTACCAATGGGCTTTCAAGGGTCACGTGACCATCCCTACTTAGATCTTTAGATAGAAGCTTGGACCATATATGGGCATGGTGTCCCATCCACAGCTTTGTGAGGATATAAGAAAAAAGTACATTTTCACTACAGAATACCTGAACAGATCTAGTTAACACCAAAGAAACCTGCCTCACCCCAAGGGAAGAAGCAGGCATTGTGGTGCCTCAGAAAAAGTGCTGGGCTAGGAGTCCACCAGCAAGCCGTGACCCTCTCTGGTGACCTGGGCCCAGGGATTGCTAGTTTCAAAGAAAAGAAGCTCTTTAAATTGAATTCAAATAAAAAAAGGTAGGTCTTATTATCAGTATCCAGGCTGCTCCTGGGACCAGGTGGCAAGAAGTTCGGCTGGGCCTCCAGCAAGTGGCAGTTCACACTTCCGACACCCAGGGAAGCCTGTTTCCACAGGGCTCTGGAACTTGCTCAGGTCTCCTCCCTGAAGATGACTTTCCCTGCCAGGCTGCTTTCTACTCCTCCTTACTTTGCCTGCCCATGGCTTTGGCTGACCGTGGCACTGATTCCAGGCTTGACAACCTTGGCTCCTCATAGCTCACTGACATAGTCCAGACCAATGATTGCTTTGTTTCAATATCCAGGAGAGAGGGTCTGACTGGCTTAACTTGGGTCAGGTGTTAGCTTCTGGTCTAATCAAGCTGTGGTCCGGGGAAATGGTCCCACGATGCCATGTGCTGTTCCTTCTGGACAAGTGGACAGAGCAGGCTCTTTAGTGAGGAGATGTTGCTGGCAAAAAGCCATGGACATTTTGGAACAATAGGTTCAGCTTTCTGGTCTTTCTTTTCCTCAGCTGTAAAATAATAATAATTATTATTATATTGACCATTAAGTGTCAAATTAAGTCATTTAACATATGGAACCCAGTTGACCTCCTCTTCTTTTCCTCGCTGTTCTACTTGTCCAGTCCTCTGTGGCCATATAATAACTCAGACCTTCATCTCATAGGATAAAGCAAGTCCTTTCTTTAAGAAAGTTCCCTTCTCTAGGGTATTTCTGGGAACCATGGAGAATGTGTGTAGGTTCCACATATCTATCCAGGTGGTAGGTTGTCATCCCTCTCAGTCTCGTTCTGCATTACTGCTCCTCTCCAGCTCAGCTGGGCATCTCTAGCTTCTTGTTCCCCAGGCTGCTGACATGACACTCACCCTTGAGTATCTTCATCCCTAACACAGATGTGAGCTCCTTCCTTCAGTTTCCAGTTAAAATAGAATGAAAATGGTATAACTTCCTCCCCAGCTTGATTGAGCTACGATTGACAAATAAAAATTATATTTATTTAAGTTGTACTAGGTGATTTTTTTTTAGATGGAAATGGAATAACTTTACTAAATGTTGAGGGATAACAGAACTGAACTAAAAGACTAAACTTGACCTTGCATAGCTTCTCCTGGGCTTTCGTGTGGCTAGGGGACCTCAGAATATTTCTGCTGAGCAGTCAAGTCCATTCTCAGAGAGAGGATAAGTTCTGTCTTTTTCAGTCCAATGTCCACCTCATCCTCTTCAGCAGTATTCAGCCAAATTTCCAGGAAGCCTGACAGTGGGACTTTCATTACCTCTGGAGGAAATGCCCACTGCCACCTGTCAGGTCACTCTCAGACCCAGTCACAGCCCTTTGGCTTCACCAAGTCTGGCTTCTTCAGCTCGGTAGCCCCATATACCAACTCAGCAGCCAAGGCCAGTTTTGGGGGCTAACCCTACATCTCCCTCGTCATGGGGGTAGGTATTGGCACTGGATCATGTGTGAACTCATTTTTTTCTCCATAAAACAAACTAAGCTCTCAAGAATATACAGAGATTTTTCAGGCACTGGACAGTGAAGTTCCAAGTTTTACCGAAAAAGAATTTCTGACTTTAGAATTTATCTGGAGGCTCTCCAATTGACATTTTTAAATGGTACACATTTGGAAAAGAACTGGCCTTACCAGTAGGACCAAAATGGCCCTGTGACCTGGCCCCGCCTTAAACAAAGGAAGTGTCTGTTCCAAAAACAGATTCATTTTTTCCCCCTCATAAACTACAGAGACGGTCTGAAATTCCCCAAATGGCCACTTTCCAACCTCAAATGTTTTAAATCCTAGTCTCTTCCAGATGCCTTGTTCTAATAAAGTATCTCCTTTGATCCTCCCAACAACTCTGTGAGGTAAGGTATGGCTTTCTTCATGTTACAGATGGAGAAACTGAGGCTCAGATTGTGATAGTTAGTCTAAGGCTAGTAAATTGCAGCGTGAGATTCAAAGTCAACTTGGATCTTTGTCCTCTATTACCCTTGTCCCTTGACACTTTCTAGTTCTGATAGTCTGTGATTCAGAGGTCCTTATGATACTGGAAGTTTCTGACTCTGGCACGTGGGAAGGCAGCTGCAACTTATAAGATGTGATGTCAAAAGATAGCGCGGGCTACCTGCTTCGCAGGACCCAATACAAAATGGAAAGATGGGCCCTTGTTCAAAAGTTATTAAGAGCCCAAGACCACAATGGCAGAGCATTAAACCAGGCACAGGTCTCTGTGAGCACCAGGCCCTGTGCAGTTCACAAGCCTCTTAGGCTGGCAGCCTGGACAAGTCACCTTGCTCCTGGGAGGGACATGGACTGTGGGGTGACACTGGGAGGACACTGGGCTATATCTAGGGAGATTTGGCCTGCTCTGTGTAATGTGTATAACTGTCAAAAAAAAAAAAAGCAAGAGACTGAAGGGTTGGATAGAACAGATAAATTTTTCAGTTTAGTTGCTTTCATTCCTCTCCTATTGTTGTTGTTTTGAATAATCTGTGTGGCTTTTGAAGAAAATGCTCGAACCAGTTTGAGCTTTAATAAGACATGAAAAAGTTGGAGGCAAAGGGGACTTGGTGATAAAAGTGGAGCTTTCACTCGGTGCTGCAGGCATGGAAGCAGAGGAGCCCAGCGCTTTGTGCTCATCAGAGGCAGGTGGGTGGTTTGGGGCAGAGGCGGAGAGGGGGCGGGCGGCAGACAGCTGTGAACGACAGTGCTCGGCTCCAAACAGCAGAATGACAACTAGAAACATAAAAGCCAAGGAGGAAAGTGAGAAGGAAACAGAGAAAAACAAACCCCCAACTTTACAACAGTCACTTGAACAAGGGAAAATAGAAGAGAGAAAAAGTCTAGTCAGGATGGTAAGTGGTTGGCATCCCCCAATTGTTTTCCCCAAGGATGAGTCTTTTGGGCACTTGGCTGGCTCTCTCCAGGAAGCAGGATTTGCTAGAGGATTTAATTCCAGATCACGACTCCCAAATTCTCAGAAAACTAGGGTTTGACACCTTTGAGAGCCTGCTTCCAGCTTTGCCATTCTTTCCAAGGTCACTGAGCATCCCACGTGCATCCTGGAGCTAACTTTGGGAATACATTGGTCATCTGTGGTCCCTGTCAACTGTGGTCCCTGTCCTCCTAGAATTCTCAGTTGGAGGGGCAACCAGAAAAATGGACAGGTAGGTGCGACAGGCAGGGGATGTGTCAAGGGGAACACAGAGTGTCGCTCAGGTGGGGAGGGCCTCACCTAGAGAAGGCCTATCCCTGGAAAAGGACAATGTATGTAGAAATCTGAAGGATAAGAAGAATTTATCAGGTGTTGGGGATGGTGGGTGTGAGAAGGGGATCCCAGGCTTAGGGAAAAGCACATGCAACGTCCAGGAAGTCTGAAAGAGGCTTAAGAAGAGACCTTTCTATCAACGAATGTTAACTGTTGGCTACCACGTGCATCAATACTAGTAAGCCATCCCATGCACACAATCGTGCCACTCTCCATCTAAGGGTAGGCCTTGCCTGCTTTCCTATTCTCTCAATTCTTTCCATTTCATACATCAATCGGCTCCCTCCCTTGAATTTATTCCATGTATTAGCAGAATACAAATTCAACTGCTGTTTCAAAGCTCAAAATAACATGGGCTTAAGCAAGAAAGATGGAAGTTAACTTCACCTTCATGAGATTTCCCAAGAATAAGCAGCCGGTTGATGAGGTGGCTCTAGAGAGGTGAGGACTCAGAATCTCACACTCTCATTTTTCCATCATCTCTGAGTGGTGTTCTTGAGTGCATACTCCCTATTGGTTCTCCGTATGTCAACTTTCTGTGAGGCAAGATAGAGAGACAGAGGAGCACACCCTCTTTCCTTCGAAGGCTATGGCATGGGGATTGCGCACATCATTTCTGCTTACATCTCATTGGCCAGAGCTTAGTCATGTGACCACACTTAGATGCAGGGAAATCTAGAAAATGTAATCAAGCTGGTTTCCAAGTTTAACAACATCTCAGAGGTAAATGGATATTCAGACAACTAGCTGTCGACATCCTCTTTCTGGTTTGTGATCTCAGAGGTCTGTCTTCACAGCCTAATATCACAGCAATCATCCTCTTGTCTGGTTTGGTCCTGGGGTCCCAGTCTCTTGTGTGGACAGCAGAGAGGCAGAGAATATCAATGCTAGAGAGCCAAATAGCATAGCCTGTGCCCAAACTAGGATTTACGAAAGATGAGTTAAGGGATTAAGCATTTATGGGATGTTTTCAGTCAATAAATATTCTTCTTTTCAGGGCAGGGCAAGGGAGATTACTTACTTTATTTGAAGCGCTTTATTGGTTGGATTAAATGCAGAGTCAGTCCTCTTTTGGGCCTTAAATTCTTTCTGTTGAGAAGAAACAAAGAAGGCTGTGGACTCGCCCATAAGCTTTCATTCCTCAAGGTCCAGCCTGGATTCCCCAGGCTTTGTTCCTTCACAGAAGAGGAAGAAAAAACAGTGGCAGATTGACAAGAAAATCTGGCAGGTAGTAAATGCATTCCCCAGAGAAAGCCTTTGGGAGCATGAGAGTTGGGCCGTCCTGAGTGAATGGGTTCAACCAGACAGATGATCTAGATAATCCAATAAAACACTTCTTGTTTTTGTGACTAATCCAACTGTCATACTCCATTTCCAGGAGCTCAGACTGTCAAAAAGTGATTCTGAGTCTTGACGTTCGCTTTCTGGTTTGCCCAGAACTAAACTTTCATCTCAGTCTTATCTCTGAGTTGCCTACTCATATCTCAGACAATAAGAGACTAAGTAAGAAGAAATCACGAAGGGAGCAAGATCATTTTGTACACCCCAGAGCTCAGCACTCATAATTTGGGGTTTATCTGATATTTTGCATCATGCATATCTTCCAATTCCCTGACTTTCTAATCATACTAGGTAGTATGAAGATTCTTTGTATTTATCTCTTACACCAGCTTGAGAGGTTCTGAGGAACAAATCTTCATCCTAGTTTGTGTGTCTTCCCAGCATCCGGGTTGGTGTCTGACATGCAGGACATATTGAATCAATGTTTGTTGAATTGCTGACTTCATTTGGTTAACCAAGGTTGTGGGGTTTTTAGTTAACCCACTGTCCCATTATCAGCAGCCTAAGTTTTCAGGATGCCATATTTTTATTGCATTTGCATGCTTCTTAGCTGTGACTGCATCCTCTCCCTCCTCCCGCCTTCCCTCTCAGAGTCCATTGCAGTCTTTAAAAATGGAAGGAGTGCTTATCAGAGGCTGGAGAGAGTTCATGCATCCTAAAAACTAATGATATGAGAAGATCATTTGGCAATTTCTTATGCACTAAAGAAACACACACTTGCCTTAAGACCCAGCAGTTGCACTCTCGGATATTTATTCCAGAGAAATAAGAACTTATGTTCAGACAAAAACTAGAATGTGATGTTCATAGCGGCTTTATTCATAATAGCTTAAAACTAGAAACACTCCAAATGTCCCCCAATGAGTGAATAGTTAAACACCCTCTCATATATCCACACAATGGGATACTCTTCAGCAATAAAAAGGAACACACTTTTGAGACATGCAATGTATTAGTTTACTGTGGCTGCTGCAACAAAACTGAGAGGCTTAGACAACAGACATTTATTACCTTACGGTTCTGGAGGCTAGGATTCCAAAATCAAGGTGTCAGTAGGGTCTGCTCCCTCTATGGGTGCTAGGGAAGAAACAATCTCTGGCCTCTCTAGCTTTTGGTAGTTCCTTGGCTTGTGACAGCGTGACTCCGATCTGTATGGCATTCCCCTGTGTGCATGTCTGTGTCTAATTTTTTTTCTTTTTATAAGGACACCATTCACAGGGACCCTCCCTGCTCTAGTATGACCACCTGTTAATTAAATACATCTACAGTGACCCTATTTTCAAAAGAGCTCACATTCTGTGGTCCCAGGGGTTAGGACTTCAACTTATGAATTGGAAGGGGACACAATGCAACTCATAAGACATAACAACATGGATAAGGGGATTATGCTTAGTGAACATAGCTGATCTCAAAAGATTTCATACTGTATGATGCCATTTATGTAACATACACAAAATGACAAAACTATAGAGATGGAGAACTGGTTGGTAGTGGCCAGGAGACAGAGATGGGGTGGGGATAGGGTAGGTCTATAAAGGGCAACCCAGGAGAGTTTCTTTGTGGTGATGAAATAGTCTGGATCCTATTTGGTGGTGGTTATACAAAGTTATATGCAGGATCAAATTGCATTGACCTACACCCATTTCCCCAAACTGAGGAGTGCATAAAAACCTGGTGAAAACTGAACAAGGTCAGTGGTTGCAGTGGTTGAGTCAGCAGCATTGTACCAATGTCAAATTTCTGGTTTTGATATTGTATGAGATGTTACCATTGGAGGAAGCTGGATGAAGGGCTCACAGGACCATATGCCGAGTTTATGACTTCCTTTGAGTCTGTAATCATTGCAAAATAAAAAGTTAAAAGAAATGAATGATACAGTTCTGTTGGGGGATAAGAAGAAGGAAATGTAAGACTGAGATTATAGATTATGGATTATTGATCTGGTCATAATTCTGAAAAGGCTCTTTGCTTCCTAAATTGCATGCCATTTGTAGTCACCACCTTCCTTCTCTACTAGAAAATGAGCTTTGTTCAAGTGAGATGGGCAGTGGAGGGCAGAGAGATCAGAGCATAAATGTTTGTTTATTTCCCAGGACTTAATTTTCCGGATTTTCAGATTCATGGCAGGTGAAATCTGGGCTGGCAGCCCCTGTGTGAGGACTTTACCTTCTTAGATCAGAAATCACCCAGCTCATCCACTCAATCCTTTCCCTGAAGGCTTCATGCTTGAGGAATACTTTACTCTGTGGGTCTGGGAGCCTGCCTCCATCTCCTGCTGGGGCAGTCTTGTTACCCTACTCCACCCCCACGTTAGTCTGTGCATGGATTAGGACCACTCCCCTAAATCGGACTTGCTCCATGCTGTCACCTGGTCAAACCAACTTCCAGAAAGCTGGCTCGCCAGTATCTGAACCTGGGTTCAAATGACCCTGGTTCCAGCTGGCTCTGTTGAATGCAAGTTGCTTCTCCTCTCTGCCTATTTCCTCCACTGCCCAGTGAGGATAAATGCTTCCTATCTAACCTTGAAGCCTGGAAATTGTAAATCTTAAACATAATTGATGAGAAGGTTTCATGCAAATGCAAGGTTCTGTTATAATGACCTCATAAAAATAATTTAATAGTAATTAATTATTAAGCATCTCTCACATGCTAAGTGCAAATGTTACCTCTTAATTCTCGTAAATGTCATGGACATTCTTGGACTATACCAAGCACATTCCACACCTGCCCAGAAAATTGCTCCTTCCCCCACCCCTGACCCTGCTTATCTTGGCTGTACCTCTAAAGGCTAAAGGCATCTTTGTCTCTGAGTCTTGATCCAGAAGACCTGGCACTTTGTTTGCTTTTGAGAGTCCACATCAACCTTCTACCCAAGATCCCTGGGGCAGTGGCATGACCGAGCCAGCCTGAAAGGCTCATGGGACCTTTTTACCAGGCCTGGGCTCAGGGACACCACCTTGGGGCTTGAAATCAGCCAAGAGGAGAGCATTTATCCTGTGGAAGTCAATAAACATTACAAACCAAGGATATGTGTCTGTTTCCCAGAAAGCCACTCTTTCAGCCTAGGGAGATCCATTACAAACGAGATTTCTGGTAGTGGATTAAGACAGCCCTAAATTCCCAAGGCAGACAGGAAGATTTGACCAAGATAACAGCGATTATGAACGTACTTGAGACATCTGCTGGCTGTGCTGTCAGGGGCCATTTAGTTACCCTCTCTAGGTCCAGTTTCCTCCTCTGAAAAAATGAGGATGTCCACAAAATCTAGCTCCTACCCTCAAGCATTTTTCATGTTAGCTCTGCTGATTACAATCTGGCTGCTATGATTTTTATTCTGAGGTTCCTAGTCTCTGTTAGAGGTAGCTTCTGAGCAGCTCACCATCCCACTCTTTTAAGAGATAATCCGGTACACTGTTGGGAGGACAGACTCCGGAAGCTTCCACTGGGGTTCAAATTCTCAGCCTGTTACTTATTAGCTGTATGAGCTTGGACAAGTGGCCCAATTTCTCTGTGGCCCAAATTCTTCATCTGTAGTACAGATTATAATAATTACGTTAAAGTTTTTAATGCATATGTCGTGCTGTGTGTACATATATGTATGTATTAGCTGCATGTATTTTTATTATAATCAGAAAAATTCTGTTATCTATTTAACATGTTACAGTTTCCTTTAGGCTTTCTTTTCTTAGAAGTACTTTATTCAGATGAAATTCACAGAACATACCATTAACCATTTTAGAGCTGACCATTTCCTGGCATTTGCTACTTTCTCAGCATTGTGCACCCACCACTTCTGTCTAGATGTTTTTATCTTCACTACTCCAAAGTAAAACCCCTTACCCATTAAGCAGTTTCTCCCCGTCTCCCCTCCCTCCAGCCCCTGCCAACTACTTATCAGCTTTCTATCCCTGCAGACTTATCAATTTTGAATATTTCACATAAAAGGAATCATACGGTACATGAACTTTTGTGCCTGGCTTCTTTCATTCAGCATGTTTTCAAGATTCATCTGCCATTGTAGTACGTAACCGTACTCCATTCCTTTTTATGGCTGAATAATATTCCATTGTATGGATAGTCCGGAATTTGTTTATCCATTCATCTGGTGATAGCCATTTGGACTGTTTGCACCTTTTGGATATTGTAAAGAGCTGGTGGGCTTTTTTTTGGTGCAACATTTTGCTTGATTTATTTTCCATAAGAATTTCTTACTAGGGATGCTACCAATGGGGAAAACTGAGTCTCAGAGACTCAAAGCAGCTGCCCATTGGGTCAGCTAGGGAATAGGGGGGAAAAAAATGGTCCATTGAAAGCGGATAATGAGAAAAAGCTAAGGAAGGTATTCTAGATGGAAGTTGTCAGCAGGGGCAAGGAAACCAGTAAGGGATGAGGAAGTGCTTAGAACTTGCAACAGTGAGAAGCCGTGACGACCCCTAGACATGCAGAGAGGGAGGAGCTGTTGGAAGGATCTGGAGAGAGATTTAGGACAGAGCTGTCTGGCAAGAACCAAGGCCTTCATAAAAGAAACCCATCAGCTAAAAGTCCACAGCCCAGGGGTAAGAGAGATGGAGGGGGGCTGGGCATAAATACCAGTTTCTCTCACCTCGCACTCGCCAACCTCCTACCTCCATCAGCCAAACCCAAGTGGAAGCCGAGAGCAAGAGATCCAGCCCCCCAGGAATAGTCTAGGGTGGAGAAGGATGGAGAGCGTGTCTGGGGGCAAACCAAGCCCCTCTAGTATAGCTTTTGTTACACAGCTGAGTGGGGGCTTGAATCAGGGCCTTCTGACCCCAACTCCTACGCTCTTTCCAGTCCCAGGGGCAAGTGCCAGCTGACTCATTGGTCCCTCCATTTCCCACAGCTGCCTTTCACTTTCCCCTTCCTCCAGGAATCCGAGGGAGGCTGGGGTCTGCGAAAGTGCCTGATCTTGTCTTTTGGTTCTCTCCTCTCATCCTCCCCCGCCTCTGCCCACAGAGGGCTGCTCTCCCTGTGCTCCTTGTCCCTGTACTTCCAGTGGGCCCCTGGGGGCTGGGCGCTTTTCTTCTTTCCCCCTAGTTTGTGTTCATTCCAAAGCCATAAGAGAGCCATGGAGAGAAAGAGCTGAGAAAATCAGGGGCCGAGAGGCTGTTGTGAAAGGAGTCCAGGGAGACAATGCAGTGAGTGCTTAGGGAGGCCCTGAATGCAGGGCTTGCGGAGCTGTGCTGGGCCCTCACGTAGGCTTTTGTGCGCCTTTCTATTGACTGTCACTAAGCCCTTCAATGGGCTCCCATTGTGCTCAGGATAAAACCCACAGCCCCCTGCCGCCCCCCAGGCCCACAGGGCTCCAGCTTCATCTTGTACCACACACCTCCCTCTCCTCCCCACTTGCCTCTCGTTAGCTCTGGGCAAACCAAGCCATTTCCTGCTTCCACCTGCTGGACTTGCTGCCTGGGTGAGCCTCCATTCTTCCCAGGGATGGCACCTGCTCCTGTTGCATGTCTCACATGTACTGTCACCTCCTTAGAAAGGTCTTTCTAGGCCTGAACTAGATCTGCACCCCTGACCCCAACACCAGTCTTCTCACGTGGCATCCCTGCATTGTATCTCTCTCCCACTAGGTGCTACAAGGGCGTGGAGCTCTTTGGCCTATTTCCTGCTTCCCCACAGAACCCAGCATAGAGTGGGCACTGGAAGCATGTCTGTTGAATCAGAAAGTGAGTGCAATTTTTTAACAGCTAAGCCATTTAGATTAGACCTCTCTCTATATATGGATTTTCTGCTCTTACATAACATAAAAAAAACACATCTGAACATTTGACTTGGTTGTTGTGTGCTGTGTCTGCTTTCATCAGAGTTCTGGCTCTTCCTGTATGATTGTTAGGATATAGGAACACCCACTGCTTGTGGACTGTGATAGTGAAACTGTGATATTCATCACAGGTCTCTCTGGGGTTGAACTCTGGCTACTAAACAAATAACCATGGGGCCTTGTAAACAGGTCTTCTGGTCCACCATTCTGCTTCCCATCCCCACTCCCTGTCTATTTCTTTCCCTATGGCATGAAAATACTTGATTATTTCAATTAAATGATGTGACATTGACCTTCTTCTACTCTATTAATAAAGAGCATCTCGGTGGCACCAGCTAGTAACTGGTAGTTATTGAACACGAGTGGGTAATGTGGTTGTGATATTAACTTCTCAACTCAGTTTGTCTTATTGTTAGAATTCAAAGTCTCTTTTATATTGAACTTTTATTGTTTGACAGCAAACTAAGGGTTTTTTAATGGGAGAGGATGGCTGTGGATATATTATTGGAGGACCATGGTGAGATGCTCTGGAAGAAGTGGCAGCATAGGAGAGGGTATGTCAGCATTTTGCACCAGTTTTGCCACTTCTGAGCTGCAGGCTTAGGGAATCACTTCACCCCTTGGTCTTCAGTTGCCTTGGTTTTCTTATCTGTAAATGAAGATGTCTAAAATTTCCTCCAAGGCCAAGATTCCATCAACCTACCACCACTTTACCTTTGTGTGGTAACTCTACCTTCTTCATCTAATCAAGAAAGGATCAAATAGAGACAGCTATTGTCAAGATGCCCAAAGAAGAAGCAAACCAGGTGCGTCGTAAGCAACTCATCTCCACACATGAACACAGAGCTTCCTTCTGTTCTTCACTTTTTTCTTACTTTGCTTGGTTTCTCTCGTTCTCTCCCTTCACTTTCTTCTTTATAAATTTAAAACAGTGAGATGAACAGTCTTCTAGCTTCCCAAGACTTAACACTTCCATTAGTGTTTGTAGGGTCTGTTACCCAGCCCTGGGCATTTCAGAATCAACTTGTGTGCTTTGGCAAAAACCTAAAAAGGCCAGGTTATAATCCATCTTGCAGTTTAGCTGTGCAAAAAAGGAGAAATACTCTTGTCCTAGATGAAATGCAGCTATTGTAAACTCCTGTAAAGGAAACTATTGTCGCTGTTCTCACAGGCTCAGTTGTTTATATGCAATTCATTCAGTGTGGTGGTTAGCATGCAAGACCCCTTTAAATCTCCTAGCTCAGGATCCATTTAGTTTTACAAGTTAAGCCAAACTCCTTTTTTCCATAAGTGCCTTTCCTTATTCTTGGATAAAATCAATAAACCATGAAATGTCTCTATTGAAAAATGATATGACCAAGCCCTCCCTGAGAATTTAGGGGTTAAAATGTGGTTTGAGGCTTAAAGGCCCATTAAGGTACTATTGGATTATAGTGAAATCCTTCTGAACATGAACTTTACTGCATTTTGACTTAGAAATGTAATCCAGCTCCAGGTCCTCAATCTCCGGCTGCCAAACACTGCTTTAAGAATACATTAGTGCTGATGAAGGCGGTAGCTTGGCATAACAGCTTGAAAATACGATTCCTTCAGTCTCTACTTTCAATGATCTAGAAAGAGAACCATTTCCCCACTTGGCTCTGGGAGAAAAATGGTAACCAAATTACCAGCGAGGGAGTGTTATTGAATTAACATATGACACAAGTAAATTACACGTGAATTTTCTTAAGATTTTGCCATCTTGATTTTGAAATATACATCATAAGGTTTTGTTCTGAGCTATGAAAATCTTTGTGTCATCAAGTTGAGTGTTCATATTTCACAGCCCGAGAAACCAGGGCCCCATGAGGCAACTGTCTCATCCAAGGTAGCCCATTGGTAATGCCTTGTTCAAACTGGGGGAACTGGGTTTCAGTGGTGTGATGTTTAATGTTTAGTACTTTTCAGCAGGAGAGTTTTAGCTTGGAAGATGTTTTGTTTTGTTTTCATCAATGAAGGACTGTATTAGAGCAAGATGATGGTGGACTCTGGGCTTACACAGTCTTGAGTCTGAGGCTCAGCTCTGTCCCTTGCCACCCTGGGTCATTAGGCAGACCCCTATCCTTTCTAAACTTTATTTTCCTCTTCTGTAAAGTTATAAGGATGGGGATGACAGCAGAGGCAGCCTCATGGGTAGTGGCAAGGATTCAGTGAAACGGTGTAGCCAAGCTTAGCTTTAGATACGGCCGGGCATTTGGATGAAGTTGTGGTCACTGTGAGGGTGCTTCTCAGCCATGTCTTTACGAATCCAGATTTCATAAATAGAGTCAACAGAGAAAAAAAATGTGCTACATCATCATAGGCTGGCATTAGTCTCCACGCTGAGTTTTTTACAGGTTAAAATAGGACATGTATGCTTGCCCTGTATAGGGAGTTCATACAGAAATCCTCCATAAAGCATCTCTCAACTAAGCAAAGATTGATGTTCATAATGCCCAGATGGACATATCATAGAGGAACTAGAGAATTCTTAAGTATAAATGCCTGGCACGCAGAAACGTCTGTTGAATTGAATTACATTGAACGAGGAGGTAGGGAGATTTTTCTACCAGACTTAACAGAACCCAGGAAACAGACACTCCATTTAAACCTTCTAATTCCCCCAAGATGACAAATACCACTATCGTATACCATGCCCAAGGCAGACATTACTAATCCATCCCAGCACTCTTATCTTGCAAACTTATATTTGTGTGAATTTACCACTTGACAATGGGTACTCGGAGAGTAATGTTTGCATTCCGTTTCTTCTTGATCTCCCACAAATCTCATTGAAAGATATTTAATGCTTGCAGAATAAATGAACTCAGAGGGGTTTAGGAGGTTTCCCAAGGCCACAGAGGAAGTTAGGCAGTAATTGGGTTTGATGCCAATTGAGAAACAAACACAGGACTCAGGCAGGTGACAATGAAAACACCATCTTTATTACCTCCAGGGGGAGGTTGGAGGATGTAACTTGGGTCCATGGCATCCAGCAACGATGAGTTGTCAAATGATGACACCCTAATGGAGACAGATTTACCCTGTAAACCTAAGGTCCAAAGCACATCTCCACTTAGTGCCCTGCCCCCAAAGGAGCAGAACCTAGTATTAAACTCAGGCAGTGGAAGGACAGAGTTAAAGGGGGTCCCTCAGCAAGCAGATGGATCCCAAAGAGAAGCAGGGAAGGAGTGGAGCCACATATGCTCTGTCCTTCAAGCCCATCCCTCATTAGTTAAATAATTCTCCCTCCCATGGAAGTGAAAAAAAGGGTAGGGAGGCCAGAAAGGATATGGGATGCTGAGAGTTTCCCCAGAAAACACAAGGAGGAAAATAGTGATTCCCTAACAAGCCTGGACATAAAATCAAACTTACTTGAGACGGGTTTAGCATGGCACTGGGAGACAGTAGATAGGCTCCAAATCTTAGCTTCCCGCTCACACGTTACCACCCTGGAATTCTTATAAAAGGATTCGAAGGAGACTACTTGAAAGTCGGTTAAGAACTTCCAATACTGCTGGGTCTACTCTGTCACTTCTTTGTTTCTTCCCCACTTTCTCATCTATAAGAAAGGAGACAGCACATTTTGAGGAGCCGGACTCCCAGTGTGCACGAGGACACTTCGCAGCCTGTCAAGCAGATATTGACTTTTGAGCCTGTGTTGGTGCAGACAATCGATGCACACCGTCCCGGGCCCTCTCGTCACCTCGTGGGGTAGGCTCGCTCTCAGCCACAGGCTGCAGGGGGCACCGGGTCGGATTGTTCTCCACTCCACAGAAGTGTCACAGCCGACGTCTGCAACGTGGAGAGCTGTACTGACAGAGCAGAGAAGCCCCGTGGGGGTCAAGGAGGGCTGCATCTTCCTCTCCAGCTGAGCCTTTGCAAAGAGTCTCTTCTGGGCTGCTTTTCTTCAGCGGATCATGCTCTTCAGTGGCATCCCGCATGCCACCTGGCCTGTTTGCGAGTCTGGAGAAACAGCGGGGAGGTGATGCCCTGAGCTCCCTGCCTCTGAGGCCCGTTGTATGTAGAGTGTCTGTGCATGTATGTGTATGTGTATGTGTATGCACTCGTGTGTCACTGGCCAGCTGACTTACCATCTCCTCAATCAAGGCCAATAGCACCGTAAGGAAGAACAGCACCTGCTCAGGTCAGAACGGTCAAGAGTCAAACTCGGCCGCTTGACTCACACCTAAGCTTGGACAAGTGGCTCTTTATCCCTCAGTTTCCTCATCCATAAAATGGGGGTGATGAGGCCCACCTCTACTATGTTTACGATATATACACAGCATTTAGCACTTGGCACATAAGGATAATGAAAGTGTAGGTTTTCCTGTTATGCTGTTAATACTGTCATTTCAGAATGAATTTGGGATGTTCTACAGGAAGAAGGTATAACTAAACATGTAATTAAACAAAAATTTTCAGTAAAACAAATGAAAATAAAAAAGGCATGAAGACTAAGGTGAATATAAATTAGAATCGGAAGTGCAGGCTGTGGTGGGAGTGGGTGGCGGAGAAGGAAGTAAAGAAATAGAATTTTTTAAAAATCAGAGTATAAGATTATATATAGTTATCGTAATAAGTCAATTTAGTCCTGGGTTTCCTGGAAGCTAGATCAAAAAGGGAAGTAACTGAGACCATGTTCTATAACCCTGACTGAAAACTTAGAATTTAGAAGGATCTAGCTCACCTACTTTCTTTCCTGAAATGTCAAATCACAAAGTTAATATAATAATATAGGATTCTGGATTAATCATTATCTCCTTCTGGTGTGTGTGTGTGTGTGTGTGTGTGTGTGTGTGTGTGTGTGTGTGTATGTGCAATAATTAGTTATCTACCCAATTAAAGTTGTTCACAAATGGTCAGGGTATTACTTATTATTCTTAAAGTCAGTGATCATTTCATTTTGGTCAAGTTATATACTTCATATTTAACGGTTACTAGTTCCTGTGGCCTGTGTTGTTTCCGATCCTGAAGTAGTTTGTGAAGGAAAGTTGTCCTCCTTGACTTAGTAACTGCAGCTCTCCAAGTAAACTCACTCACACTATTTTCACTGAAGCCTAGTAGAGACTTCCCGAGGCTGTTCACGGTGTTGTATGCCCCCTTCTGCTTGGCTCTGAGTTGTTCCTATAGTGATTACGAGTCCTCTTGCCTTCGGAACCTGAATATACAACTTTTCTGTTTCCCCCGTGCAGCCTGCCCTTTCAAACCAGCAGAAGTGTGGGGTCTTCCTGTCTCTGCTCCTGGGTCCTCCTTCAGGTCTTGGAGTAGAGTGACCTTGGTGTCTTCTGTGGTCAGTCTCAGAATGGGAACTCTGATCATTATTTGGCCCCCAACCCTGCAATGGGATGCCGCCCTTCTGGATCGCCAAGGGCAAAGAGATTCAGGCAAATGGAACATTAGGAGATGTCAGAAATCTGTATTGATCCTGGGGATAAGGAAGAGAAAAATTGGTAAACACCCTCCGAAATGGCTCTGGGTATTCCCTTTTTTTATCTTATGTCTACACAATCACACTGAGCACGAGTTATCTAGAGCTCACAGAATTTGAGGGTAACCAAATTCTGGGCTTGCTTTAGTGGAGTTGAATGGATTTGAGATCGGAAGCTGCTATGCTCTGAAATCTACTGCCATGTCGTGCTGAAGCCCATGATGAATAATGGGGTCACTAAGGCCGGACGCCTTAAAGAATTATGGACATGTTTTAACCCACTGCAAGGAGCACTGCCTTTGTCATTTACAAGGAGTCTTATGGTTCAATCCTGTGGCAAATGGGCTTCCTGAGGTCCCATGTTTGTATGTTCTATGAAGGTGTGTTGAATTCAGAGTAGATCCATGTCAATCAGAGATTGTGTTACTCCCAGTCTGCTTATCCCTTGCAAGGTCATCGATGGATTTGTTTTATTTGTACAGCGACATGGGTATTTGGTGGAAGATACAGGACTTGAATATGTCTCCTCACTCTCATTCTTGGTCTCTTCTCACTGTTCTGGGATTAACTAAGCTCTATGCTTCTTCCATCATTTCACCTTCCCAGTCTTTTTCAGAGACTAAAGAGAAAAACACAGGGCCAGACCCCGAACTGCTCCTGGCATTGAGACTGATAATATCAAGTGCCACTGAATCTTTCTTCTCTCCCTGTTAAAGTGGGAACTTTTTTTTTTTTTTTTTTTTTGCCACCAACCATGAATGTATATATTTTAAAAACTCACAGCAGTTCCTTTGTTCCTGTCTGTTTTCATTTTGCCTTTCTTCTCTCCAGGTCACATATGAAGATGTTTTTTTCAAAAAAGCCCAGTTAAGAAAGTAAAATTAAATCACTGACATCTGCCACTTGGTCTCATTCAGTACCCTGATACCCTGGATTGATTCTTCCAGGTAGAACTTAAAATTCTTCATTATTACCAGTTTTTACTTCCTCTCGGTTTTGGGGGGCAGAGAGGGGAACAGTCATGAGAGAGAATGCAGACAACTCAGCAATTCCATCAAAAATTTCAGTTCACTTGCAGTAAAAACAAGACAATTACTAAGGAAAAATATCCTCAGAGGAAAACTCTGAGGATAGAATAATTTATTTATTAGTAACATTAAATTGATTAACAGTTATGTTTTAATATCTTTCTCTCCTAAAAGACAACATCCTGACAAACAAGTTTGAAATAACTTTTAATTTTACAACTGGAAGCACTTAGATTCCATTTTTTCTCAGTAGTACTATTGTGAGACATTCAAATGCCAACTCTTGTCACCTTTGCAGATATCATTGCAGGGTAAAAGAGGAGAAAATTATTATTGTCTTTCAGTTGTGACTATAACTCATGTTATGTAACATTCTAAACGAATGATAACTGCTACAAATAAGCTAATATCAAATCTTCAGAAAATCTGGCAGTTATTATTTTGAAGACTTCTAATGCTCTCAGTTGTTTTGGGCTGAGATATTTATTCTCTATGATACATATTCCATGTGCGAATGGGATCGTATCCAACAAAGGTTACTAAATGCTCTTTAACTGGGTTCTCTGAGTTATTACCTGACACGCCGTTAAGTTTCTTGCTTGTCCCAACGTTCTGCATCACACCAGCATTCCAGTGTCTCCACGTTGTTCCTCTGGGTGGACAACCCTGGGCATCAGAAGTTGCTTTTTCAAAATACAAGGCAGAATCTGGAGCAAGGGGTGGAGTTAACTGTATTTATCTTCTTCAAGCCCCATTGATATTTCTGGGACATGCTCCCTGAGTGGACGCCAGTGGAAAGATGATGAAAGAAACAAACAAACTTTGTAGGTCTCAGCATTTCCAGAGGTCGTGAAGCTCATCCTTTCCACTTTTCCTCATGAGAGGTTAAATGAGTTTCCCTGGGAAGCACAGCAAGGAAGTAGCAGAGCCGAGACCAGAACCCCAGTTTGCAGAACCCAGACTTTGTCTTTGTCTTTGTGTTCTGGTCTGTTCCTGGCTAGAATCCTATTGGACCAGTTCTGTTGTGCTGACAGCTGGGATAGGGAAGTGAGGCCAGGCAATCTTCCGCAGGCCTGTAGGCATGAAGTGGAACAAGATACACACACAAAAAAAAGAAACAAGAGAATCCCACTGGCTCACACTGCTCCTAATCCCCAGGATGAATTAGAAACAGCATGTACTAAAGTCAGAACTCAGAAGTTGCAGAGGTTGCTTGGAGATACCATCTCGAGGTTTATTATTCTGTAAGATGATGAGCAGCCTGCCCATGCCTGCTGGTCTGAACTCTTGGAAATGCCTAAGGAAGAGGGAAGCTTTTAGAGTAAAGCTCAGTCTTTGGAAAACATAAAGATGGGCAGCAGGCCACCCTGGAGCCCTCAGGTTGCTTGCCTTCGCATGAAAGGTTATTATTTTTTTGCTGCCTGAAATAGCCGATTGTCCTCTCCGGCCATTTTCATGCCATTTGTTTTAAAGGTTTAAAAATCGAATTAGAAGGCCTTGTAAAGCTGAGATGAGGCACAGCTCTCCCTTGTACATATGAACCGTGCAAAGGAAAGGCAGCTTGTGTTGAGCTGTGTCTGACCATGCAACATTAACTGCTTAAAATGGGTCTTAAATGCCTTCTACATAAAGTTCACACTCGGACGTGTGACATGCAAGGTTCCCCCTGATCTCACAGAGCACTGTGCAGACCCTCAACCCCCTCAGATGAGCCACACTGCCCTCCCAGCCAAATTGTGCATGCCTTTCCTCTGGTGATCTCTCTGCTGACACGCCTGCCTTCCTGTGGTTTTAGCTGCTTACCTCCTACTGACTCTTCAGGACTCAATTTAGGGCTACCTCCTTTGGAAGCAAATTCTAACAATGCCCTCCCTCCTTGTGGATATGTAAGAGACAAGGGAGAATCCAGAAATTCTCAGACTTGCAGAGTTAAAGGACATATTTCCAGTAGATTAAGATTAAGATATTTTCAGATTAAGATATGACCTTAGGACCAACACCATTATAAAATCTTGGCCATTAAGCATTTGTTATGACCTCTCATTGGTTTGTTTTCCCCCAAAAGTCTTTGCATTTGCTCAAATATTTTAAGTTAAATAGTCCTAAGGTAGTTCCACAAAGACCTGATAAGTTCAGGAGCTATAAGTTAGTCCATAGAAAGAAACAAGTCTGGAGAAAGATTGTGGGTTCTATTATTGGTCCACAGAGCTTCCTGGAATCAAACTGATTTAAAAAACCCAAAGCACCTAACAGAGTTTCTGAGAGAGCTGTATTGCCAAAAGTGCCACCAGCCTGAATAAAAGAGAAGGGAATTATTCAAAATGTAAAACAGCCCATGGGTCTCTACATTTTATGTGCTGGAAGCATGCAGAAAAAGCTGCTAAGCCACCACAATAGGTGTATTTTCCAATAAAGGAAAATGAAAAAGGAAGGGCTTCCCAGAATATATGGTCAGGAGACATGGAGAATTATAACCTGGGGAACTACTCCCGGGAGACATAAAAAAAAGGTCTAATCCAGGAGAAATTTCAAAATTGCAGTGAACCACTCTATTAGTCTGGGTTCTCTAGAGAAACAGAACCAACAGGAGAGAGAAAAAAAGATATATATATATATATATATATATATATATATATATATATATATATATATATACACACACATACATACATAAAGATTATATATATACATATATACATATGTATACACACACACACACACACATGAGAGAGAGAACTGGCTCATGCAATTGTGTAGGCTTAACAAGTTCAATATCTGCAGGGTAGACCAGCAGGCTGAGGATGTAAGGAAGGGTTTCAGTGCAAATCCAAAGGAAGTCCTGCTAGCAGAATTTCTTCTTGCTTTGAAAAGGTCAGTCTTTGTTCTGTGAGAGTCTTCAACTGATTGAGTGAGGCCCACATATAGCATGGAGGATAATCAGCTTTGCTAAAAATCTGCTGATTTCAATACTAGCCTCATCCACAGAAATATTCAGAATAGTGTTTGACCAAATATCTGGGCCCTGTGGCCCAGCCAAACTGACACACGGAATTAACCATCACAACCACTCACTGAGTGCTCTGTGTTTCCTATCCTTCCCTTTCCATCTGGAGGAATTTGTTGTATTGTATGTGTGTATGAAGAGGGGAGGGGGCTGTGTATAATTTTCTTTTAGTTCATAGTTCTCCAAAGCAAGAGAAGTCCCATGTAAATCTGAGATAGATCATGAGGTCCTTTCCTTTAAGTCTGATGCTAATGGAATGTTTTAGGGAGGGGAGTTCAAAATAATTTTTGGTAGGAGGAAAGTAAACATTTGTGACCGAGAGGGAAGACTGTTGTAGATTAAATGATGGTACTCCACTATATTCATTCTTTCCACTCTCTATATTCTTTATTCCTGTCTCATTGTCCTGGGTCCTAGCCATTTGGCTTACTTTGATTAATGAATATGAGCAGAAGTGACAACATATCAGTTCTTAGCTAACACTTTAAAAGGCGTTTCATGCTTCCATTTGTCTCCTTGAACAACTGTTCTCCATCATGAGGACATGAGACTCCTTCAGTCTGGGTCTATGAATGAGAAGGCAAAGTCATGGAGCTAAGCTAACCACAGCGAAGCCAAGCAGAGCTCAGCAGAACCATAACTAATCCACAGCTTTCCCTGTTTAAGTCATTGAGATGTTGGGGATGTTTGTTACTGCAGCAAAAACTGACACTATAGTCAGTGTAGCTCCCTAATTTGGATATTCCAGATCAGGTGAATGATTCCTCCTTTTTAAACGAGAGGGTTTTAAGTTAGAAATATGTAGAGACTATCCCAATTCCTCACCTTTTTTTTTTGTCCTTATTAAAAGGACCAAGATACTGTAAAGACATATTAAAAGCTTAAAATATATTCTTGTTATAGAATTTTGAACACCATTTTAAACTCTGAAAACACAACATGGATTGCTCAAACATTTTGGGGTTGAAAAAATGGAGACCATCCATGGTCATCAAGCTGCTACAGGCTCTTCAGGTAGCACCTTGAATTAAATCACCCTAATGTCAAAGCTGTAGGTGACCCAGGATGACTTTCACAGGGAAGTTTCAACTTTCTCTTGTACTTTCTTGCTCATCTTTCAGTTGATGTTTGGGTTTGATAAAAGGACAAAAATTTTGCATTTCTCTTCTTAATTGTGTCATTACATTCCAAAAGGCATCTGCAATTAAAAATAAAACTCGAGGAAGCACAGTCCCAGCCTAAATCACTTGGGCAACTTTTGTTTTCTGGAAATATTAGAAAGTCTTAAATCCCATTCATTTTTTCCTATTCTTTCCTCCAGCTCTTTGCTTAGGTTGGATTGGGAACTAAACTATTCATTTTCAGTTCTGATTCTGAAGCCCAGTTCCTTCATAACTGTGTTGAAGTTGCCAGCTCTGTGGGAGGATATAAAATTATTTTTGCTATTATAACTTTGGTTGAGCTTTTTTTTTTTTTTTTTTTTAAGTGAGAACATTCATTCTGAGCAATAAAAGACTCGATTCACAAATGTAAGAAGTGACCTCGCACAAACAATCATGATGCTGGACCTTATACAACCCATCTGGATATTTTAAGAGCTGGACAGACCAATGAGTATTTATTTAAAAGGTTAGAGAACTAGGTTAAAGAAGAAAAGTATCCTTCTCATCAATGTGACTCACCCACCCCCCTGAGACTGGCAAAATGACTCAGACTTTCAAGTAGGTGACAATGCTTATAGAAAAATATGACCTAGCGGTTTTCATCAAGACTTCTCAGTTGGCTGGTTGTCACCCTTTTGATTCTCCTGTTCCTGAAGAATTTTGACTATCTGGGAAAGTATTTTGGGCCTTTTCACAGAAAGGTCCAAAGGACCCTGCTGACAGTTCACAAGTAACCTTCCGAAGGTCTAGATTCCAACCTTCACACTCACAAAGGCTCCAGTAGAAAGAGTTGAGGAAATTTTTGATTAAATTACTGGGAGAAATCAAGCTCCAAGGTCATATTTACAAGCCTACAGGGTTTGCTTAGAGCAGACTTTCCTCAGATCCTGAATCAGTGTCAGTTTTAAGCCGAGGTCAGCTCCAAGTGCACAGCCAGATTCCCAGGCCCTGTGGCCGTGCCCTTTGCCTCTGTTTCGTCTATCTGGAAGCGGGAGGCATTGGTTTGCAGAAAGGGGCCACCACGAGGCTGGGATTTCATATCAGCCTGGCCCTGGCCAGCTGGGTCACTTCAGGCTGATTTCTTTTTTGGTTCATGTTCTTCACCAGCTGAATGGGGATGATCCTATCAGCCTCCTTTGTTGGGTTACAGTCAGAAACAGTAAGATAATGTGCTTGAAGCCTTTGGAATGCTACGAAACACAAAGGCACTCAGAATTTCAGCTATTATGTGCTTGATGTGAGGCCCTGCTGTTACTTAGGTATGCTGATGGCTTTCAGGCAATTTCTGTGTCTATGTAAGGGTCTCGCAGGGCTAGCAGATAGAAGAAAACAAAACTGGGATGAGATTTGGTGAATGTACACAGGCCTGCAGTTTGTTCCCTACAAATGACAGTTAGGCAGGCTCAAGGTCAAGGTGATGTGCTCGTGCTCCATCCCCTATTCACGACCTTGAAGCTTCTTCAGGTCCCATCACAAGCTCCTTTTCCTCTTCTGTCTTAAATAAGGCAGATCCTGTCCTCAGGTCCTCACTCTTCCCATCTTTTCTCTCCCTTGTCATCTATCCTAAGGACAAATTTCAGCTCCCTCCTTCACTGGCCAGGTATAATGGAAGTGTGGCCCAAATCAAACAGGGCCCTGTTTTGCTAGTTACCGCTGGTTTGACATATTCAAAAAGAGCACGGTTTTGAACCCAAAGATGTCAAATTGTAAGTCTCTGCAGAAAGGTTTTTTTACAGGGACAGTGAGGGGATACGTTGATGCACACTACCGACATGAATCTTTATAAAAATGCTCTTTTCCCCAGTATCACAACCCATCCTTGCTCCACTGGGCTCTCCCTAAGCCAAATCAGTTCTCTCTTTTCACTGTCCCTTCCCCCAACTTTATTATGTGAAATAATTTTATCCTCTGGGGGCTCCTTCTATCTGCATATCCACCTATTACCTGGTTAGAGAAATGGCATCTATGAAGATCTCAGTGGTAGTGATTGGGGGCACTGAGGTTTGGAGACGTTGAGAGAAGGCCATTTGATTTGACTGGTCTGGAACAACTCTCAGTCTCCTCCACTCCCTACTCCACCTCCCATTGGTGGAGGGACTTGGTGGCAATGTGAGTTCATCATCTGTTATTGGATCAGAAAACGTGTGACAAGCACTCTGCCGAGAGTTCGACATGAGTGGGGTTGGACATACGGTCCCAGGACCACACCTGTACTGCCCCCGCCCCATCTTTCCATCCCTTGTTCTGGACCCTGCCATTCTCTCAATCAGCAAGAGTCCTGGGGACCAGGGGACAGCTGTACCTGGCAAGCAAAGTAAGGTGCAAGTGTTGCTCCTTCTTGCCAATCAGCATAAGACCTTAAGCTAATCACACTCCACACTGAGTGATACTTTCCAAGAGGATGCTGTTAAGAATTCTCAAAGCATTTTTATGGACATAATTTCTTTGATCTTCAACAGCTCTGTGAGGTAGCCCCATCTCTCAATTACTCAACCAATGCAGGCTGAAAGCTCTGTTTAGGGTGACTGAGGGGGTTCCTGGGACGTGGAGCTTTTACTTTTAAAATGAGGACAGTCTCAGGGTAAATTGGGATGAGTCGATTGTTCTAGCCCTTGGACCTTCCTCTGCCCTCTCTCCTAAGATGAACAAGATAGAAGCTGTCCCAGCACACAGGGCACCTACCTGCTGGTTATTTTGCTGCATTTGACTTTCTGCTGGATATTGAGCTGAGCTCTTGCCATCTGAAGTTCTGAACATGTTAACTTCTCATCTCCATTCTTTATATTTCTGATTCATTCATTAGGCTGAGAGTTTGACACGAATGGGGTTATATCTATGGCCCCAGAAGCACAGCCTGTATCCTCCTGCCTTACTGTCCCTCATTCTGGATGCTGCCATTCTGCAAACTCGCTATAGCAAAGGTCTGAAGGACCAGGGGACAGTTAGTCTCTGCATAGGAAAAGGCAGGAAGGTGAATTAGGTATTGTCTGGCTTTTGAAGAGTTATGGTCTAGTGCTGGTGGGGGTGGAGGGATATTTGAAAACTGATACCTGCTGGGCCTTAGGTCAAGTCCTTGGGGGTACCCCACCTACTCCTTTTTTGTCTCCTCTGTTGATCCCTCTGTTGCCTCCTGCCCCACCCTACACCCGCCATGCATCCTCCACCTCTTTATCTGACATTTCTTCATCCAATGGTGACTTAATCCTCTTTCATGTCTCCAATTATTACTTCTACATGGATGCTACCTATTAAAATTGGGATTAAAAGAACTTAATCGATTGAATGCCGATTATGTACATTCGGTGAGAAACATTCTGATCTCAAATAGATTCCATAGGAAATTCCTCCTGGGGGAGATAATATGCTGACCAAGAGATAAGAGCTTCTGTCCAGTTGTCAAGAATGTCATTTAATTGCTTTTCTGGGACAGATAAGCTTAGCCCAAGTTTGGGCAGCAGGAGTCAAATTCCTCTGTGTCACAAGGCTCTCCCTAAAAGTCAACCACTTTTCTTGTACACTTAGAACAACCAGGAACCTTGCTAATTGAATAGTATCCCATTATGTGACCAGATCACGCATTTCCAGGAAGGACAAAGTAATCCAATTTTGGTTGAAATGTCAGTCTGAGCTGCAGATACTTTTGGTATGAGCTGCAGCATTTTCTTTGGCTGTTGTCAGTGGTGTGGTGGCTTAACTCTAGCAGCTATCTAAGGCACTTGGGATGGCTTTGCATCTGCTGAAGAAGTGTGACTTTCAGCTCTTTGTGTTTCTGAGGACTCATGTGTCCTGATGTTCTCTGGCATTGCTTGCTGGGTGTTTTGAGGGGGTAGTTCAATCTCTCCCTAAACTACACAAAGAGCCTAATGGAAAGGATGATCTTTGTCACCTTTTCCTTAGGGTGTGGTAGTTATCATCTCCAAAGAAACTGTTTAGTTGTTTTGACTGTTCATTCATTCCCTCCTCCATACATATCCGTGGAGTGCTTACTATATGCCAGGCATCCTTCTGGGTGCTGGGAAGACAGCAGAGAACAAATTATTCTGAGAAAGTGACATCTGAGTTGAGATCCAAATGATACAAAGGAGCCAGACATGATAGGTTTAAGAGCAGAATGTTCCAGGCAGAGGGAACAGCGAGCCCAGGCCCCTAAAGAGAGAAAAGAGCTCATTTTGTCTGAGGATCAGTGTGGCTGGAACAGAGTAAGCAGCGGGGACATGGTATGTAATGACAAAGTCTGGAGAGGTAGACGGGAGCTAGATGAATGACATTGGGCCTTGGGATTTTATTCCAAATTCAATGATGTGGCCCTGGAGAATTTTTAGGAAGGAGAATGAAGGGCCTGATCTGATTTTTAAAAGATCACTCTGAATGCTTTATGGAGAATAAATTGTAGGACTACAAGAATGGATCAATCAAGAAAAATACTGCAAAATTCTAGGTGAGATGTGATGGTGGTTTGGACCGGGGTAGAGGCAGTGAAGTGGGAGAAAAATTGACAGATTCAAGACATAGAGGTAGCACTTTCTGGTTAATTGGATTGTGGATGTGTGAGTGGGAGAGGGGCAAGAGAAAAATCAAGGACAAGTCTCAGGCTTTTGGCTTGAACAAAAGGGTAAATGGTGCCACCATTAACAGAGATTCAGGGCCCTATATGGAATCTCAAGTATGGATAATGTCTCCAGGTACTGCTGCCACCTTCAGTACCTGGGAACAATGACACGTGATCCTTTTGGTTTCATGTTCCATCAACACGGGAATAAATTTCCAGTAAACTATAAGAAGCAGTGAATGGAGACCTAAAAATGGTTTCCTTCCTAAGAAAAAAGGAAGAGCAATAAAAAAAAATACTGAGCATCTATCAGGAAATTGCCTAAGATGTCACTTGTGAAGCACTGTTTCATTTTTATAGTCACTGACAATAAAAACAGTGACGCTAACCAGTCTTTAGTGAGTGTTTGCTAAGTGTCAGGCGTGGTTCTAAGTGTCTTACATATATTATTCCGTTTAGTCTTCTCATGACCGAGGAGGTAAAATAAAGATTTTACTCTACTTTTAGAGGCAGGAACAAAGACTTACAGAGGTAAAGTAACTGCTCGAATTCTCAAAACAAGAAAGTGGTAGAGCCTGGATTTAAACACATGTCCTCTGACTCCCGGCCTGTACTGCTGAGCACTCCACACCCTGGGTCCCCTTGGCCTATTAGCTAAGATGCCTCCCATCCTCAGGGCTGAAACAGGGGTGTCATCACAGAGCTCGATGAACACAGGGTGCATCTACACCATGTGGGCAGTCTCTGGTGGTGATTAGGTTGCATCTCTCATGGGCAGAACATACCACAGGTGTTACAAGGGCAAGGAGAACTCATCACAAACAGAGGCTGCTGGGAGGTTTCTTGTTGGTAATGGTGTGGTATCTCCCCCCAGAGCAGAGAATTCGGAAATGTTTGGAAGCATTTTTGCTTGACCTAGTAACTGCGTATGTGGGGAGAAGGGGGCAGGAATGCTGAAGGTCTGACATGCACAAATGAACTGTTCTGCCCCAAATGCCAAGAGTACCACTGAGACCCTGGGCCCCTGGGTGAGTCTCTGAACTCTAGATGCTGAGGGGAGGCGCTTCTCTTCTTCAAAGAGTCCAGAAAGCATTGATGGTGACGACTGTGCTAATAGAGGCCTGACTTCAGATTCAGATCGAAGATTCACTGTGCCTTCAGAGGCTTCTAAAACCTTGAGCAAACAGGTATATTTTGGGTGTCTGGTGCAGCTAAGATGTTTTTTTTTCTCCCTTTCCTCTACTTTATTTTTTGGCCGGTAAAATGAGTACTTAACTGGGAAGCGACAGCTGGCATAGCTGGTATTACAACCCACTTGAGAGCCCTTAGTGAAGAATATCTGATTATACAAGGAAACTAAAATCTGTTTGTTTTCTGTTCATTTAATTTGATGTTTTAATGATGCTGCTAGTTATTTGAAATATTCTATTTCAATATAGCCTTTATTTATTGTACTTGTACCCTGAGGCATGCTGGCAAAGAGTGACATGTTTAAAAGTCTGCCCTCAAATAATAAATTTCCACTGGAAACCAGAAGCAGAAAAGTTTTATATTAGAAATACTTTAGAATATATATATATATTTTTAAAAATCCATCCAAATTGGATTCTAGAGATAAGCACAAAGGGACTTTAAATTTTTTTCACTCTTAATTTTAGTCTTTTTTTTTTTTTTAACAAAATATAAAAACCCAACTAGAAAGAGAGTAATGCCATGGGTCAGATAAATGGAGACAGTGGGCTTTAGTTCCAGTTGTTGGGAAATAGTCAATTAACAAATAGCGTCTTTGAAGGCAGTGACTTATGGGTTTTGTCCTTCTTCTTCTTACTTTTATTTCAAGCCAGTTGAGACTATTTCTATATTTGTTTTCCTCTTTATGTACTGTCTGCCCACTCTGGGTTGCAAGCTCCTGAAGTACAAGGACCTTACCTGTTCAATGCCTATATCACTAGCATTTAGACATAGTTGTTGTTCAATAAAAGTTTGCTCAGTGTAGTAGGCAGAATATCTCCTCCCAAATGTCCAAGTCCTGATCTCCCAAACCTATGAATACGTTGTATTACGTGCAAGGGAAAATTAAAGTTCCAGAGGGAAGCAAGTCCTCTAATCAGCTGACCTTAAACTAGGGAGATGATTCTAGATTATCTGGGTGGTCCTAATAACCACAAAATCCTTATAAGTAAAAGATGGAGGCAGAGGAGGGGGTCTGAGGTGGAGGGAGAGGGTCCCAGGCCAAAGAATGAGGGCTCCTCTGGAAGCTGAAAAAGACAAATGGATCTTCCCCTAGAACTTCCAGAAAAGATCCAGCCCTACTGACAACTTGAGTTTAGCCTCATGAGACCCATGTTGACCTTCTAACTTGCCAAACTGTAAGACAATAAATTTGTGTTGTTTTGAGGGCCACTAAGTTTGTGGTAAACTGTTAACAGCAACAGAAAACGCATACACCAGTGAAGGCATCCCGGCCCCATTTGTTCATCTATGAAATAGGGATTTATTGAAAGACCCACCGGTCATCTCCAGGTTCGATGGCAGGTGCTATGATTATCTACGCCCCCTCCCACCTCAGGGACATTGCTCCTGCTGTTCCCTCTGTCTGGAGTTCTTCCACCTTCTTGCTTATCTGTCTCCACCAGACTAGGGCAAGTCTTTCTTTAAGCTCTTCCAGTCCCTGAAATTTATCTTTGGAAGCATTTATACCAATTGTGGTATTTTAAAATGTTTGTAAATAAGTGCTTTGAGCTTTGTTTTTTCCTGTAAATTGTCACACAGACCCAAAAAATCTACAGAAAAGATATAATGGCATCATGGACTATTATCAGGCAAACAACATTGACACCGCTACTCAGGTGAAAAAATAGCATTCTGCCCATCAACTCCACAGCTCTCCAGGGGTCTGGTACCTTTCCCTAGAAGTGACCACTTCCCTGACATTTACGTTAATCTCTTGTTTCGTTACCTCTTTCTTCGTTGTTTCATTACCTGAGTGTGCATCCCTAGACCCTCTGTTTAGTTTCATCACTTTGTCTTTCAAGTTTTTGTTTATCTACAAATTCCTCCTCTGTCTCCTGTTTTTCTCCTTGCAATTTATTTGTAAGCAAATTTATTTCGTTTTGTTCTGTATATATCCTAGACTTTGCTGATCACATCCCTTTGGTGTAATGGAACATGTTCTGTCCTCCGAATTTCTTGTAAATTTAGAGCTGGCTCTTAAGGCTTGATTAGATTTAGGTTATCTATATGTATTTGGCAAGACTCCTTTACAGAAGGTGGTGTCTTCTTCCATCAGGAGGCGTGTAATATCTCATTGTTTCTGTCTTTGATGTTAATGGTCTTTGATGCTCAACATCGAGAGCCATTCGTTCATTGTAAGGGTTGTGAAATGGTGACATTCTAATTTATTAGTTTTTCTTTGTTTATTAACGAGAATATTTCTAAAAAAAGGAAAGTTGCCCTCAACTTCTATTCAGCTACTGAAAGACAGTTTGTTTTGGAAAGGCAGGATAAGTGCTTAATTCTTTCCCCCTTTATTTGCCAGATTTCATATTAGTAATTTGGCTCCCTAACATTCTGGTAATTAATTATTTAGTGTCTCCTTCTCCCCTAAGATGTACCCCCAGCCTCTGTGAGAGCAGGGGCAAGATTGATTTTAGTCACCAAAGAACCCTAGGGCCAAATATAGGTCTATGACATAATCAACACTTGTTAGGTATTTATTGAATGAATGGATGAGTGGAGTAATTCTCTTTTCTTTCCAGTCTCTTCCATTTCACTGCCCCTTCAATTTATCTTAATTCTCCTTTAGTTCCATGTAGTGAAACCACGGGTCAAAGTAATTTGGATCAAAAACATAAAATGAGTGAAGAAATACCCTTAGAGGCATCAAAAGGGTCTACTCTACAGTTGCTCGGAAACAAAAATACCAATTTAGAGCATTTAATGTGGATACCCTGTGAGAGACCCAAAAGGATTTTTAAACAACATCTACTTGATTTTTTGCTTGTTTTGTAAGTGATGTCACCTTAGGGGGCTTCATAATGAGATCCCTAAGAAGAGGTAACATTATTATGCCTAAGAATTAACTAATAACAGAGTCTGCCTTTTGAATGGTTCAAAGTGATTCCATATTGAGTATTCAATTTGTCCTCTAAAATATCCCTGCGAGGGGCCCAGCCAAAGAGGTATAAAGAGAAGGTGACCAGAATCATCATTCTCTATTTAAAATAGGCCTAGGGAGGTAAAGAGACCCACCAATGTCTCATGGGGGACACAATTAGGGCTAGATATTTGCCCGTAGACTTGATTAGGTTCTAAGTAGCTGGTAGAATTTAGAGCTGGAATGGACTTGAGAGATTGTCTAATGGCATCATCTATCAGTTATGCATTGTCCCAGTAATGCTGTTGGACAAACAGCCATGAACTTCAGTGACACAAAATAATAAGCATTTTATGGCTCTTGTGTCCAGGGTCAGCAGCACTGCTGATCTGGGCTAGACTCATTCACATGTCTGGGGATTGTCTTGCTGCTGCCTGACCAAAGCTGACCTTGGCTAGGGAGACGTGAGGAGTTCGCCTTTACTCCACGCGTCTTTCATCCCCTAGGACACTAAGCTAGAGAGAAAGTAGAAACGCCAAAGCTTCACGAGGCCTCTTCTGAGAAGGGGCACATTGTCACTTCTGTGGCATTTTGTTGGCTGGAGCGAGTACTAAGACCAGTTCAGATCCAGGGAGTGAGGAAGTGGACTCTGTCTCTTAGGTGAGAGGAATTGTAAAGTCACTTGACAAAGATTCAGGTGTGTGTGTGTGTGTGTGTGTGTGTGTGTGTGTGTGTGTAGCACTGGGGCTTTCATGCAACCCGTCGACCACCACACCATCTCTTTTTATCACAGAGCAAATGACATTTCAAAGGAGAGCTGGGGACTTGCCCAAGGTCACTCAGTAGAATGGGGACAAGAGCCCGAGACTCTTGCCTCCCATTCTAGTGGCCTTTCTTTCTACCAGAGGCTCCAGCTACAGGTGTAGAGTGTGATAGGAATGAGCATTCACACGGTCATCTGGCAAGGAATTTGTCGCGAGCCTCATTGCTGCATGCTGCGGTCTGTGCTCTGCGGCTGAGGCTGGAGCTCCCCCTGGGGGCCACCTCCTGAGCTAGGTTCACCAGGGCTGAGTGTCTGGAGCCAAAGGAGTGACCGTCCCTGGGGGCCTAGTCTTCTGTGCCCAGCCACTTACTTCACTCATTCCGACTGCGAGATGCTGCTCTCTGGCAAGACTAGGACCAGTGAAATTAGGGACAAGAAGACGCCTATTCGGTTCTGTCTCTTTCTGTTATTTCTTTTTGGGGGGTTTTACACTCTCTCTCTCACCCCCTTGCCAAAAACAACTCTTAGGAAGGGAGAATAATAGTCATTTATACCTGAGTGCGAATTTTAGTCAAAGGATTACTTCTGCCATTTCCCCAAAGGTTTGCTTCTGGATAATAGAATTCCAGGCAGGTGGAGGAACAGGTTCCCCACCTGTCCTTTCTTGGCATCTGAGAGGTCACACCCATGGACTGAAGTAGGGGACTAGCCCTGACCTACCGAATAAAGTTCCTCATTTTTCTGCTTTTAATGGAAAGGTCACCATGGTGTCCCTGGAATGATACCCCTTTCTTTATCATCCAACAGGTGGTTTTAGCAAAAATGGGTTTTCGTACCAGAGTTTCCTTTTGGCTCAAGGGGAAAATAACAGTCATTTTTGGGGTCTGTTTAGTCTCAAAGGGAAACAACTTACTAATTAGGGTAAGAGTCTTTACAAAAATATGTTTTCGATTCCACTGATGGTCAGTTACAAGCGATAACACTGTTAAATGTAGTGCCTAATAAATCTGGAAAAACTACCCAATAAATGTAAGTAATAACAATGATTAACAATAAATTAAATGCAGAGAACCAGGAATGTACCACATTATTTTTAACTAGTTTGGGCCATCGGGTTCTGATTATTCAGTTTGTCCTGTGCACCTGGAGTTTATTAGAGTGTAATACAAACTAAACGGTCCCTCAGAGAGGCCACTGAAAGGACTTAGTATAAAACAATATACAAGTTTAATAGTGGTAACTGACCTTTCTTTCTTTTACAAAAACATATCTTTGTAACTCGAGCCCCAAGGAAATGTAATGCTTTTTACCTAATCCTGATTGTTAATTTTCCTTTTATTTAATTTAGAAGGTTTCATTTGTTTCATGAGATAGGAAGATACAATTTATATTCAATAATTCTTCCTGCTCTGGAAAGAGATCCAAAATGGCTAAATATTTCTTCCCTTTTGCCCGTGTCTATTACAAGAAGAGGGAGAACAGACAAGCAACGCACTCGCTATTAATGGCAGCTGGTTAAAACCCACATTTTAAAATAACCCAATGAAATGAGTCCATGTGTTTATAATCAAGGTGCATTTGACTAATTTTCCCTAAATCTTTAAATATTACTATTCTCAAATGCCAGAAAATTGGGCTGTTTCTCAGATGAGGACAGGAAGGCAATGCCAGCCTCTGACGGAGGAACTTTTCCATAATTTCCACGAATGCTTATCTTTTAGGTGCCATCTAATGAGACTACTATACTTCAAAGACAAAATCCTCCAATTTTTGCAAATTTTTGTGCATGGATGTCTCTATCATTTTGAAGTTTGTCTAATATATCCTCAGTGTTTTCTAGGAGAAGGATGTTTTCAGTGCCACTCTAGCTGGGGTTTCCCACTCCTTCCATCCCACGCTCTAGTCCCCAAATTGAGTGCATTTGCAACAAAAGAATTTTAACTAGAGTCAGCTCCTGTAAACGTCTGAAACTTGAGGTGCCCAGGACAAACACGAGGTCTGGCAAACAGTCCATAAAACCCTGCCTTAAAATAATTAAATGAAATGGTCGCCAGGGAGGGCAAGAATGGCATTGCCCAGGGGCGGCAACCGAGCATGACACTCTATTTTCTTTAGCCTGCTAATCAATATGGTTGGCCTCAGACCTCCCATCCCCCTTTGGTGAAGCCCCAAAGCTCACATCTCACTGGCTAACGGTCAGCCTTCCTTGTATAATCAAAACCATTTTTGTTCAGACGCTGATCTTTATCTCAGAAGAAGTGAGCAAGTTCAGCTCACATTTAGAAGAGAAATTCTGCTCCAGAGAGAGGGTGGCTTGACTTTTTAATTGGAAGGCTCAGGTCAAGCAAAAGGTGGATCAACTTCTCTACCTGTGCTCTGGAGGAGCATCATGTAACTCAGCCTGGTTCTCTCCTTGGATGGGTAGGCACGGGAAGGGGGTGGGGACAGAGATGGAGTTTCTAGATGCTGTGGGAATATCCTCAGAAGAACATAACTAGTTAACCCAGGATGGAACTGAGAAGTGAGTATAGCTCCTCATAAAGGTCTCTATCATCTCCTAAACTGCTCAATAAGATGACGACTAGTGTTATCTTAGGATTTCTTGGGTGCCCACATTGTGCTAGGTGCTGGCACGCCTTTGCCCATTTGATCTTCACAGCGACTGCATGGGGTATGCACTGTTAACTCCTTCACTTAACATTCCAATGATTCCCCGTGAGTTGCCCTATCCGGTTTTGGAACCAGCAAGAGGACTAAAAGGCAGCACTCAGAGGTGGGTGATTAATTGGCTGATGGCCCCTGCTGCCTTCTCTCTGGATCCACCACTGAGGTGGTGCCGAGGCCACGCATCCTGTGAGCTGTTCCCAGCCAACGACTGAGCGCAGGAAGCCACAAAGGCCTATTTCTGGGAGAGCCAAGACTCTTCCCACAGGTGACCCTGCCTCAGGTGTCCCTGCCAGCTCCGCCAAACCTTTCTTGGAACTGTGCTGTCTGAGACCTTTCCTTCCCAATCATCCTTCCTTCCTTTTGTCCTTTGCAGGGGTCAGACTGGCATTGCTGTTGAAGGCGCCCCACTTGCTCTGTCACAGGCATCTTCCCAACTAAACTCCTCTCATGTCTCGTTCTCCCTGTATTAGAGTCTCCTTCTCAAAAAACCCCAAATAATGCACTAGTTAACACAGCAACAACCATCACTGTGGGTAACAATGAATCTCAGACTTAAGTTTTCGATTGTTCTAGGTCCAATGATAGTTTTGCCAGGCAGCCTGAGAGTCCCAGGGGGACGAAGCGATTCCCTTACAAAGCTGGTTATCCCTCCAGCGAGTTCACACCCGGTGCCCTGACCCCAGCTCTGTTGCCCCTGAGCTCATTAGGCCTGCCTTCTCTCCTCTGCTCTGTGGCCTGCTCTAGCCTTGTCCCTGCCATTCCCATTTGTCCAAATGGGGCCCAACAGCTTTCCCATGTTGCTTAAGATAGAGGGGCTCCTCACACAGGACCTCGGCTCTGGGTTTCTTAAGCTCTACTCTTTCCCTCTCTGATGGGAACCTCTCCTCAGCACTTCCAAGTCTGACTAGAATCTCTCCCTCCCTCCTCAGATTTGGGCAAGGCCATAGTTCTAAGGACTGACATGGACAGGATTAACTACACTGAGCAGGTTCAAACTCCAGCTCTATGATTTAACTACTGTGTGACCTTGACAAGTTACTTAACCTCTCAGTTCTTTATTTGTAAAATAAAGATAAAAATACTGCCTCATTTCTAGGATACCTATAAGGATCACATGAGGCATTTAATGCAAAGCACTTAGTTTATAACCTAGCACATATGAGTACTTGATAGATGGTACCTAATTCTCATGGTTAGACTTCTATGTTATTATCTAACCAACACCCATAGGGATCAAAGATAGGCATCCAGATCGCTATTTCCAGTAGTTGTATATAATTTTCTTCTACAATATATCAGAGGGGTTGCTTATTAAATGGAATGTCAACAAGGATCTTGGTATTTAGGATCAAATTTTCTTTCCTGGGATTTGAAGATTTAAGAGAGGGTGAACATCTTCATTTAAGTCTTGAGGAAATCTTGGCAGTTTGAAGGTAACCTTCAATTTTCATTGCCGTGCAACTCCTCTCAAAGAGAGATTGTCTCTAGAGTAGAGAAGGAGCTCTGCATTTCATAGCTTGCTTCAGGGAAGAGCTTGAAACATCGTTGAGGTCCTCCAAACAAAGCAAAGATGGTGCTCCCACTCTCTCCTCTTACTTGCTTTTGAGAGATGATAGCTGGGTTTGTTGCAAAGAAGAATGTTTGTTGAAGAGAGTCACTTTCACTCACCAGATTTTGGGGGGAATTGCACTCATTCCTTTAGAAATTTGCTAAGCTTCTCAGGCAAGGAGGATGTATACTTGCCGATAAGACATGGAACGTTCTTTAGACTTGGCTGTTCTCCTGATTCCCTCAAACAGTACGGTTTCATGTTGTAACCATTATTTCTTGTACCTTGCAGCCAATAAAATAATCACAGAGAGATGATTTGGTCTCGGTCCTTAAGTCAGTAAAGCCTCCATGCCATCAGAGATGGAGGGAAACACTCCAGGTTTAATTTTGAGTGACATTGGACGAGAGCCCGGTTCTGGGTCTGTACCGGAGTTATCCAGCTGTCCTTTCATCATGCATCCAGAAAGCCAGTCACAAGTTTCTCCAGCTCATCTGCACATTCTTGATTCTGCCTCTAACATTTTATTTCTAATTCCCCTGATGGCCTCAGTGAAAGTTCCCGGCAAAGATTGATTGCAGGGCATGACCCAAATTTGTAACTGGCCACAAAACGCTGTAAAACAAAGTTCACCGAATACCTTCCAGCTGATTGTAAGTGATTTTCAAAAAAGATCTGGGTATGTTTTTCTGCTTCTTTTTTTTCTTTTGCCACATAAAATATCTGAAAAGAACTTTTTGCCAGGCTCTGATTTTTGTACCATCATCTGCAAACCATGCTACCTGACAAAATGGACTGCATGGAATTGCCCATGGTGGCAGTGGCTCTGCCTAGCTGGTAGGTTTTTGCTTGCCAGGATATAACTCCAAACAAATTAGGAGCAGTGGCAAGAAAGGCCAGAGACCCAAGTTCTAAAAAGGCTTGGGAGATTTCTGAGTCTCCCTAGTGGGTATTTTTTCTCATTTGCAAAATGCAGAAAGCATTGTCAAGCTACATCTTTGCAGAACCCTGCGAACGCTTGCCCGCAAATGGAGTAAGAGAAGGCTTTTCTAGATCTGCAGAATAGTGTTAAGCTACTTGAAAGAAACGTCTCAGTTTTAAGCTTTTGCCCACATATTTCTCTTATACATTTGACACCTGGTTCTTGCTATAAGTGAATAAGCATAAGAAATGCTAATGAAAAAATTATAAAGTATAGTCTTGAAGAAAGAATTTACTTTACTAAGGTATCCCAAATACAGGTATTTTAATCATATTATGGACAATGAAATAGTTCGTGGCTCATACTGTGGAATAGAATATAGAAGAATGTATTTGCTCTAGGCATTGGGCATGTCTAGGTCTCTTGGGAGGCTGGTAGGTTGTTCCCTCTCAAAGTCTGTTTAATGAAGATTTGAGAAGCTGTCTTGTTATAAGTTTGTCCTAGAATTAGTGAGAGCCATGAGTTAGGGCCAATGGATCACGGTTGGGGGAAGGATGGCATTCTCTCATTTAGATGGTCTTTTCATTCTGCCTCCATGGGGACTCTGTGGAACCTAACAGAGAGAAGTCACCAAGTACCCAAAGCATTAATGGCTTTGGTGATAGGGGTTTTAGCAACCTTTGAAGAATGGGTGGTCACTAGTGCCATTAGCATTGCCTCCTCAGCAGCAGACTCTGGCTGTCCTCAGTGGGCTGGGCCATTGGCGGTAATGCCCTCAAATCAGATGTCATCAGCATTCATGATGCTATCACAGGACTGTGAACATCAGAAGTCATGCTGATGATGGCTGTAGGAACCAGTAGCAGAGTTGACTTTACGGGACACTGGCAGCAGGGAAGCCTAAAGGGAGCATGAGCTGCCTATTGTGATGCGGACTGGGCTGGGAGCATAAAGAAGCAGTCACTTGATCCTATGGGCAAAAGGGAACCACTGAGAGATTTTGAGAGAAGGACTCTTGGTCAAAATTGGACTTTAAGATGATGCTCTAGCCTTGTATAGACAGGTTGAATAGAGGACCAGGGGAGGCTGAAGGCAGGGAGGCTATTTATAGTAGTCCACTTCAGAGATTCTACTTTATAAAGACCTGAGTGAGTCCAAGGTTTAGAAGAAGCCATATGAAAACTTGAGTGGACATGACATCCAGTTGAAGGGATGTCTCATCTAATCCTTAAAGAGCATCTTTACACTAAGTGAGTCATGAGACTCATGCTCTCTGGGTGTATGCCACCTATCTGGTGAGATACACCAGAACCAGTTGGATAGTCATCAAGGAACTAAGCAAACTGACTGCCACAAGCCTAGGCCATTTCCCTCACCTACATGACAAATTACCTGCCAGTTAGGGCTTTTTTGGAGTGGAAGGAATGAAAGATGGGGTAGAAATGGCCTGCGATCAATGGAAAGTAGAGCACACTGGTCCTCTGGGAAGTAACTGGGGCCTTCTTTGGATGTTAGAGAGACCAGAATCAGTATGGCAACCAGAGATCCGGCTCCTGTGTAAATATTATCTTTCCTTCAAAGGGGTTCCCCCACCAAAGGCAAGTAATCAAAGTGTAGGTTTGGTTTGAGCTACTTTTCCTAAAGGTAGAAGATAAACATCCCAGCCATAAGTACTGACACAGTCCCAGCCATCTCATTTCTTTTTATTTGTTTTAATTTGGGAATAAATAATTTTTTTTTTCTGGCAGCTAGGCAGATGAAAATGAACAAAAAATGGAGGCCTATAGTTTAGTGTAAACCCCTGGGGAAGGCAGGCAGCCAGAGGCCTGGTGCACTATTCTTGGCCCTCCCACTGATGAACTGCATTAATGTGTACCTAAGTTTGCTCATCTGTCAATAGGAAGCTTGGGCTTGGCGATAGAGGAGGCCACTTCCAGCTTAAACTCCCTGATATTTAACTCTAGAAGAGGCAGATTTTATCACAGTAAAATGGTTTTCTGACTTTCAGAAATATAAGATAATAAATTTGTGTTGTTTTAAGCCACTAAGTTTGTGCTGATTTGTTACAGCAGCAATAGGAAACTAATACATACAACCAATCCCCATGAAGATCACCAATGTAATTTAGTATATATGTGAATAAATTTCCAGATCTTTACACACACAGAGATTTTTTTTTTTAGCCAACATGAGATTATACTATACTTCCTCTTTTGTAATCTACTTTCTTCTGGCAACAATCTTCATTCTTCTATTTAGTAAATTTTAATTTCTTCTAAAATCAGGTTATATTTAAATGTTCTCAACTGATTCCAAAATGTCCATTATAGGTGCTGTTCAAAGTTCTATTAAAACCAGTATCGTACATCACATTTAGTTGCTGTAGTTTTCAAAGCTGTTTAAACTAGGATCTCTCCTTTCAATGTCACTGCCTTGTTGAAGAGATCAGGCCAGAGATCCTGCGGAACGTTCTCCAGTCTAGATTTGTCTGGTTACTTCCTTGTGGTGGTGTTTAGTTTGTGCCTCTATTCCCTGTATTTCTTGTCAGCTGGATATTGTGTCTAAAAGCTTGATGTATTCAATTACAGACAATGGGCTAAAATACAGAGTAAGTGATGCTATGTGTTTGATGTTACATCACATAATTTCTAGTTGCTCTATTAGACTATTTGCTTCTCCAAGGATTGTTCCTAGACCCAGAACAACAGGTGCTGCATGGCTTTCAGAGGAATCAGGTGGACGTGATTCACTCTGATTCTGTGGGACCTAATTATCATTAAGGAATACCACTTCCAGGGACTACTTAAATTCAAGGCAACTCATTTGCTAGCTTAATGGAGCAGAGCCCCAACTCAGCTCCAAGGGAGGGCCAACCACAGGAAATACAAACCTGCAGACCACATTTAAACTCATAAATTATTGGGAATAAACTTGAAGAAAGCAAGCAGGTTCAATTTCAACAGACCTTTCCCAGCTAGGTGTACCAGCATCTGACTGTTTAGACATCATTAAAATACATTGCACCCAATATGTTTACCCACAGTCATCTATATTACCTGGGCAGGTCATTTATCAGCCTGTCAATTTAAATGGATTCTATATATATAAGTAACACTCTCACATGCAGAGAACTTTTAAGGAGAAACTTGTAGTCCTAGCATGTCAGAAAAATGCACATTACCCAAAGCCTTGTTTGAGGGGACTCTCCTCACCCAAATCAGATAGGAAACAGCATTTCCTGCCCAAACTACCATTTCTATTTTAAATGATGTCATTATTATTGTTACCAACAACAATAATAAGAGCATCGTAAAGAGTTTATAGACAAGATTTTTTTAGGCAAAGATTCTGAAATTAGCATTAATCCCTTGGCCCATGGTTGGACTATTGCATTTTGCGTGTGTGTGTGTGTGTGTGTGTGTGTCTTTTCCATACATCCTATCCAAACGCTTCTCTCACATACTTAAATGTATTGACGACATCACAGGAACTGAGCCAACTTTGGGGTCTCCATCACTTTCAGGAGATTATAAACTCTAATTTGAGCTTTCCAGAGTCTGACCAGATCTGAGGTGCTCTCAGCAGGAATATAGTATTTCGAGGGTCATTGTAATGCCTAATGGTGTGCAGTCTGCTCACTTGCTCTCCCTCTTTTCTCAGCCCTGAAAGTCTAAAATTTTAGATAGGTCCTGGTGAGAAACTTATAGCATAAGAAAGCGTGCTTTGGGCAGAATCCAGAAAATAATAGTGCTATGTATTTTACCACTTGGGAAAAGAGACGGAAAGGAGAAACTTTGGAAATTGCAGATATGAATAATATAAAACTGAAGAATGCTAAATAGATTTTTTTAAAATAACATTTCTAAAAGATGTTGGAAGGCAGTGTATTCTTCAAATCACTACACTGCCCTTTAGCATGAATTAAAGATGGAGTGAGTTCTGTGAATGGACATCACTTGCTATATTAATGCGATCACCAGATGCCCACATTTCGGAAATGTAAAGAAAGTGAAACCCTTGTAAAATTTTATATATTATCCCTTTCACCAAAATATGAAAAACAGATTAGAAGGGGGAAGAAAAAGTTCTTCTATAAATAAATTTGAAGAAACACTGGACCAAAAAGAGACACTTGTTTAAATACAATGTCCAAGGAAGAAAAATCGTCAAATAAACAAGAATCCCCACTTTTGACAGAGCAGGAAAAACCTTCTGTGTTGCTAGGCTTTAAAGCAGTATTGTCTTCTTCCTGCCCTTGGAGAATGCCTTTCTGAACTTAGTCTTTTTTGGCAATCACATTTGTTGAAAAATAATAAACAAGAGCTGTGGATCTGGAGCCTTCTTTGGAAGATATGTAGACATAAAGATATTTTCTATCAAGGATCTATTGAAAACTATTGGTTTATGTGTGGCCTAGATCCTTTAATTATTTGTTGCTTTTCTTAGCCCGCTTTCCCCACAACTTTTTTCAGTGCATTTTGAATCATTACTGCTCTCAAATCATGAACAATTTGCCATTTGCAGGGTTGTCATTGAACTATGTGAGAAAAATGCCCCCGTAGGCTAGAGGTCCCATCAGAGACATTGCTGAAAATCTGAGCCTGCAGGACATGTGCCTGATACACCCAGTAACAAGAAATCTAACTGCAGAAAAGGAAAAAATACATTAATTATGCTTCATAGTTTTAAAAAAATTACAAATTTATGTGCTTGGGAAGAAAACAAAACAACACAACAACAGAGACCTGAGGCTTCCCTTAGATTCATGGATGTTTATAAGGGCCACTAAAGGATTTGAACTTGAAACATTGGGTAGGAAAGTTGGCAGAGGGAGTTGAAATAGAGGGAGAAGTCTGGGTCTGCATATCTGGTATTTGGGATTTAGTCATTTATAAGTTATATTATCTTGAGCAAGCAATTTAACCACTGGGAGCATCTGTCTCCTCATTGATAAATGAGAGTGGCATGCCTGTCTGTTTAAGCCAGCCCTTGAGTGGAGCACTGCCTGGGACCTGGAGAACCTTCCAGAACATTCTACACTTGCTTAAGCCTCACTGGCTTCTGAGTTGGTTCCATATAAACCCAGTTTATATGAGATCCCAGCCTTGGTCCTGCCTGGACGTTTTAGAAAGGTGTTCACTGAGACTTTCCTGGGTATCTGCACCTTGGCCCTTGGTTTTCTCCTTTGACACACTTTGGCTCACATTTTGAGTCTCAGCCTCTCCAATTACATCGAGCTGGAACTCTCCACACAGCTGGCACGAGCTTCCCCTTCTCACCCTCACTCTATTACTTGGCAAATTCCAGTCCTCTGGGAAGGTGGCTTAGTAATATTCGCTAACATTTACTGGGTCCTTACCAAGAGCTTTATTAATCTCACAAAGCCTTTGTGAGGCAGAGATTATTATTGTCTCCATTTCACAGTAGAGGAAACTGTGGCATAGAGAAGTTAACTGACCTCCCCAAGGCCACAGAGCTCCTAAGAGGCCGAGGTGGGATTTGAACGTAAGGCAGGAGTGAGCAAACTTCTTCTGTAACTGGTCATATAGTAAATAATTGAAGCTTGTCAGCTGAATGGTTTTTGTCGCAGTCACTTAACCATTCTAGCACAGAAACATTGGCAGACAATATGTAAGCACATGAGCAGGACTGTGTTCCAATAAAACTTTATCAAGACTGAAATTTGAATTTCCTGTAATTCTCATGTGTCACGATGTATTCTTTTCTTTTGATTTTTAAAATTATTTAAATTTATCAAACTTATTCTCAGTTTGCAGGCCATACACAACCAGGTGGTGGGCCAGGCTTCAGCCCTGGATCACAGTTTGCAGGTTCTGGACTTAGGCTATTAACTCTAGAGCTCCTGCCCTTCACCTCAGTATGCCACCTCTCAACAGTACCATTATCATCCCCTTCTACAGATGAGGACATTGAGGTCATGCAGAGTTAGTAAGGAGGAAGCTATGGGAGCCCAGGCAGTGCAAATTCAGTGCCTGGAATTCACCCCTAATTATGGCAAACGGACAAGGTAAATTGGAGTTGCTTTGCTTGTTTCATGGCCTAAATGTGAAGATCAAATAAGATCACGCACCTGGCATACACAAAAAATACATACTAGAGTTTTTTTTTTCTTTTTTAATGTGTGGAAGCTCTTATAAACTGTAAAATATAAGCCACTGAGATTAGGCTAGCTTCTAAAAACAAATCTCCTAGTGGGAAGTGTGTTAATCTTTCATTCATTTTACAAGCATTATCTACTGCCTTGTTTGTGCCAAGAATACTGGGCACCGTATGTGATGACAGAAATGATGGGTGACAGCACTTAGTTTGGTGGAGAAAGACATACCCCGCCTGTAAATGATTAGGATGCAAAAGATTAACTCCTACCATGAATGGGGTGAGCATAGGAGGGTGCACTGAGGACTGCCATGTGTGCTGGGGGCTTGGAGGTAAAGGAAGAAGAGACTTCCAGGCTCAGGGAATGGTGTGTGCAAAGACACTGAGAGATGGAAGATCAGGGTGGCTGTCGTGTCAGGAATCTGGGAGTGCGTGGTAGAAACGGGGCCATGAGGAAGGCAGGAACAGCTTGACAAGAGCCTTACAGTAAACGCCAAAGTTCTGGACTTGCCCCCCTGGCACCCAGCTCCCCAAACTAGGAGGGTTCTGGAGGAGTGTACAAAGTGATAACAGTAGGATAAAGATGAAGCAGCTTTCTGGGGCCTCAACTGTATTCAAAAATTTTTAGAGAAAAATCACTGTTTTTAAATTTAAAAAATAAAAAGAGGAAAAAACCCGAAGATGTGTTCAGTGGAATAAAAAAGTCATATTAAAATTTGAGGTAGTGTGTAAGATTTCAAAGAGATTTCAACGAAATTCCAAGCAGACAGCTTTGGACTCCAACCCACACCCCTGAAACTTTTCTTTTAGAGGGAATGAGATGGGAATTTTGAGAGGCAAGTTATAGAGAATAGGGAGACTTTAAACTTGGTAAGCAGTGCGATGACAATGGGAGGAAAGATGGAGAGGAAGCTAGGAGAGGTCTAGAGATGTTAGGAAGCTACTGGAATAACTCAGGAAGGGGAAAGTGGAATTTGATAGCCTAATACAGAGGGAGTTTGATTTTGTCATCAAGTGTGCATCCTTGTTCCACTGAGAAGCGCTGGGAAGAGAAATGAGCACTTGCTTCGGAATGAAAAGACCAAGACTTGAACCCCTGATTTTGACCAGCTGTGTGACCTTGGGCAAAACACCCAGTCTCTCTGAATTTCACTTTTCTTATTTTCCCAAAGAAGAAAACGATACTTATCTTGCCTACCTCTAAGAGTCTTCTTTTGGATCTCTGAGAGAACGCCTGTGAGAGCTTTATAAGAGGCTTGAACATCACTTGTGGGTTTCAAGGGAACAAAGGGCCAGAGCTCTCTCTGCTCAGTGACCTCTTGAAGAAAAGGCAATTGCTATTTTTACCCGCCTTCTTCAGCTTGTTGGAGCTGAGGATCAATTGCAACCAGGCTAAACAAAAAAAGGTAGTCATACATGATCAGCAAAATGGTCCAAATGATGTCATCCATCAAGATGGACATCGCAATTTGCCAACTATTTTCTCATAAATCAAACCGTGGTCCCTCAAGGAAGAGGGGCAGGGCTTGGGGAGCCAGTATGGCAGGGCTTATCGGGAGACCAGACGCGGGGAAACAGGGGAAGAGCTCCCTTAAGGATACAGTAATTATTTTCACTCGATGGGAAACCAAGAGGGGCACGATGGGAGGGAGAGCTGGAGAGTGTCTGCCTCACTTCATTACTACTCCCCAGGCAAGGGACACAACATATGCTTTTCATTGGGAAGCCAATAATTTTGAATCGTGGGACAGGTGAAAACTTAAATGACATTTGCAAACCTTGATTTATTTCTCTGCTTAACTCCGGAACATGCTTTAGACTCAGCTCTATAAGTTTCCATAGATTAGTGGTCAATGTCAAGAATTTTCAATGACATATTCAAGTGTTTCCTGTCCCTATCAGTTAATTAAATAGTTTCAGTACTAATCTCTTCTTATTGAAATGGTTTCCCTTCTTTCGGTTATGGGTTTGGAAAACAGTGATATGAAGTATGTGCTTTATTGAAAACAAAATAACAAAAATAAAAAAGAATACTTTTTCCCCCACGTGCTATTTTACTTGCTGGAAATCTCATTAAAAGTTATTTATGAGCTGTTAGGGATCCCATAAGGATTACACCTAATTCAGTCTGTAAAGCTTTTGAGTTTCTTTTACATGAAGGACCTCCTTTCCCATTATTCTACTTTGGTTTGCACCCAAATAAATACTGGAGATCAGCTTCTTGGCAGAAGAGGGCTCCTGGGTCCCTAACCTCACCAACGTCACTCATGTGACCCAGGCAAAGTCTGCACCTTCCTTCCCTTTTTGCTGGGCCCTCTCTGCTATAACCAGGGAGATCAAACTGAGGACAAATTCATGGCAATCGGTAAATTGTCATTTGTGTTATTACAGTGAAGATGCAGGCTGTAGGTATCATTTACACCCCTGGGGTTTGCAGACTCTGTGACTAACCACGCAGTTAGTCCTAACTGGCTATCCCATTTTCTACTATTCCTCCTCCCTCAATTCCCTCTGAAATAAGAAAACTGAATTTGATAAGAATGAGTAATTTTCCAGCCTTTTTATAGGGCCTATATACTCGTTATTTTGCTGTTTCTGAGACCTTGTTCTCAGGGATCCGCTCCTTAGCTCACTCACCAAAGATTGAAACACCAATTTAAGCACCTTTTGTTCTTCTAGGCCCTTTAATAAAATACCCCAAATAGAAATGCATTTAATTTCCAAAGACTCTTCCTTGTGTTTATATTTTTAGGAAATAAGGAAGAATGTAGTGATTCAAGTATCCAAATATTCAAAATGGAATTTCGGCAGTTAAAAAATTGGTATAAAACTTAAAAAGTAATAAGGGCATTGCTATCATAACCACCAGATGCACGATATACTTAAGTGTTAGCTATTATTATTATTACCGGTATTCCCGCTACCTTTTCTACCAAAAGTCTGGCCATGGACTGCTCATTCCTCTCCAGGTATCTGCAAACCTTATCCATGGTATCACTTTTTATGGTTTTAATTATTCGAGATAACTGTGGTCCGAAAATATTAATCGGAAAATTTCAGAAATAAATAATTCCTGAGTTTAAATTGTGTGTCATTCCAAGTAGGATGATGGAATCTTGAGCTGTTCTGCTCTATTCTGCTTGGGTGAAGCATCCCTCTGTCCAGTGTCTCCGCACTGTATACGCCCATTAGTCGCTTAGTAGCCATCTCCATTACCAGATTGACCATCGTGGTATCATAGTATCACTCTTATTTTACTTAATAGTGGCCTCAGAGAGCAAAGTAGTGATGCTGACAATTCGAATATGCCAAAGAGAAGCCACAGTGCTTCCTTTGAGTGAAAAGTTGAAAATTCTCAACTGAATAAGGAAAGAAAAAAAATGCTAAGATCTATGGTCAGAACAATTCTTCCATCCATGAAACTGTGATGAAGAAAAAAGTCATGCTGGTTTTGATCCTTCTAATGTATCGTCATCAGGTTAATAGTAGCCTGTTATGTCACAATGTCTATGTAATTCACCTCACTGCATCTCGTCACATAGGAATTGTGTCATCTCACATCACCATGAGAAGAAGAAACGTTAGTACAGTCCATATGTTGAAAGAGACAGGCAGCACATTCACAGAACTTTTATCATGGCATATTATTATAAGTGCTCTATCTTATTAGTAGTTGTTGTTGTTCATCTCTTACTGTGCCTAATTTATAAATTAAACTATCTTAGGTGTGTATGCACAGGCAAAAATATAGAATATATAGGGTTTAGTACTATCTGTAGTTACAGGCATCCACTGGGGGTCCTGAGACATATCCCCCACAGATAAGGGAGGACGACTCTTCTCTCCGTACACCGGCTCATTTCTCATCTGAAACACGAGGCACCAATACTACCAAGTCCATGATGAATCATCTGGCCAGACTGGACATAAGCCTGGAATAGTATTCTGGCCACCATGGGAATAGATGGCAACAGTGTCTGCAGTTATAAAATCTCTTCTTCTCGGATCTCAAAGCATTTACATGTACGTGAGACTGAAACCTTAGCCTACCTATACTTCTCCATTTGTGCAAGAGTTGGTCTTACCAAAAGGAGTTCAGCAGTAAGGCAATGGCTGCATATTTTAGGAGAGAGTGTATTTCTTCTTAATCTCAGCCACCTGGAGAATTTTTAAATTCTGTATTTTTTTTTATAAAATTCTATATAAGAGATCAGTTAAAAAATTTTTTTAACAGTCATTTAAACATTCTGAGTACACTATACTCTCCCAAACAAGAAAGACCTCTTGGGCTAAAGCAGGGAAAACCATGAGCTGTTTCTGTGTTTAGTCTAGTACAGTGGTTCTTGACCCTGGCTACAGCTAAAAAAAACCACACTGGAAGACAGACTGATTTTGATTTTGCCTTTCCCCATATTTGAGCTTAGTGTGTGTGTGTGTGTGTGTGTGTGTGTGTGTGTGTGTGTGTGTGTGTGTGTGTGTGTGTTTAGGATTCACAGATAATTCTGTCCTGGAAGTCAGGTTTAAGAACCACCAGACCGAGTTTGATGAAAGGCTTGAGTGTTACTATGATGAGACCCTTCCAGAATTCTTGGTGCTCTGTCTCTGCTAAAATTAGGAGCAAAATGAACCTATGGGGCTCTGTCTTACCCCCTGACTCCAAACACAGACTTAGAGTTATTACTCACCCCCTCCTCGTGGGCTGAATTACGTTATGGGTTGAATTGCATCCACCCTAAAAAGATGTTGAAGTCCTAATCCCCAGTACTTGTGAATATAACATTATCTGGAAATAGGGTCTTTGTAGATGATCAAGTTAAGGTGAGGTCATTAGGGTTGGCCCTAATCCAGTGTAATTATGTCCTTATAAAAATAGCAGATTTGGACATGGAGACAGACACACACATAAGGGGAAGGCCATGTGAAGACAGAGGCAGAGATGTAAAGGACAATCCTTTCATGAGTCAAGGAACGACAGATATTGCCAACAAACACCAAAGTAAGGGAGGCCTAAAACTGATTTTCCCTCAGAGCTCTGAGAAGGAACCAACCATGCCAACACCTTCATCTTGGACTTCTGGCCTCCAGGACTGTGAGACAATAAATTTCTGTTCTTTAAGCCATTCGGTTTGCGGTAATTTGTTATGGCAGCACTAGGAAAATAATACACCGAGTGAATCAACCCAACGTCCTTTCAAACTCCAGGCAGATGAAACTTACTGAGACCAGGCCTCAGCCTTCACTACACAAAGTCTATATGTGTGACCAAGGTATCTTATTAGCTCAAATAGTCTGCAAAGTGAGGACTGAGAACACGGGACAAATAAGTGGTCCTTCCTGGGACTACTAATGAAGGCTTCCAGGAGGAGGTGACAGCATTTAATCTGAATGTGGGAGAAAAAGCATTTTTTTTTTTGACAAAAGTAAAGGGAAACAAAAATATGAAAACAAAGGTATTCCAAAACAAGGGGTTGCCTCAGTAGTGAGTCTACTAGAAGGTAAGAAGGAAAAGCATGTGTGTGTGTGTGTGTTCGGGTTTGGGCTGGGGAGTTGGGCCAGACTGACAATAATAAAATTAGCAGTGACCATTCATACGGAGCACACTCCAAACGAAATGCTGCACTAAATCATATATGGTCCTAGGACTGACCCAATGGGCTGAGGTTATGATGACCCGCATTTTACAGGTGGGAATAGCAAAGCTCCAAGAGTTGAGTCAGGGCCACACAGTTGGATTCTTCTTGGTCATCACTATAGATATCGCTCAGGAGTTCATACTTGGGGGCTACTCCTGGGGAGGAGCAGGGGGATGGAGATGAAAAGATACAGAGGGTCTTGAAGCAAATGCACATCTTTGCTTGACTGGGGGCTGGAAGCACCTTTACAAGGTCCATCCATGGGTGGGTACGAGGCTGCCTCCTGGCCGTTTCCAGCTCCAATCCCCCATTCTGGGGGTTATGATAGGCTCCATACAGAGCAGGCTGTGCTCTCGGGTTGAAATCCAGCTTTGTTCTTTGACTCTGGTATTCCTGGGGAAAGCAGAGAAGGAAAGGGAAGGAAACATAAAAAGTTTCAGCATATGAGTAGCATTTGCAATGTAATCTATGTGTTCTGAGCCAAGTTACTGTACACGCTCTGGGGAGAATTACAAATAAATGACGAAACGTTTTGAAACATGGCTTATACCTAATTAATCATGGAACTTAAAGAACAAAGAACGGGTTTCTTCAAAGTTTCAGTGTTTTCTGTATTAAGTGGAGAGTGTGGGGGAGGGGAGGGGAAATCTCCATGCTCCATAATGGATACACTGTGCACTTCATTTGGGGAAAGAAGCTCTTAATCTTCTTTGGCCTCCTGCAACCTCTGAATTCTTACATCTTTAATATTTTATGTTGAGCATTTTCATATTAAAGGCACTGAAAGTTTCCTGGTCATGAAATATTCCTCAGCTTTTTGTCTCTTGAACCCTGGGCCTAAACAATACCGGTTTTGAGATTATGAGATCTCCAGGCATTTCTTAAGTCCCCACGATATTGTGTCCTGAGATTCCCGTGTCCCTTTTACGTGCTGCCACCACCCAGAGGCACCCATGGGTGTATTCCACTTTGAAGACAGAGCTCTGGGGACCAGGTTTTGTGCCATGTCCATGTTTTCCACATACTCTTCACCTCTGGACCTTAATATCCCTGTTTGTGAAATGGGGATAGTCATAGATATCTCACTAATTGATTTTGACTCTTAAGTACAATAATGCCACCAAAGCACTTAGCCTAGTTCCTAGAGCGTAACCACTCAACAATTATGTGTGCAACTCAACCTTGCAGATACTTTTTCATTTTCTCCTGATTCATAAACTTGGCTGAGTCACCATTTAGCTTCCCCAGCCAAGGTACTTCTTTGAAGCTCTGTCTCTCAGATATGGAAGTCAAAAATGACTTTGCACTTGGTAGCCAGGGTTCTCTGCTCTTATTGGAAGCCATGGCTCTACATTTTCCTCTGGAGTTTCTCCGTGGTCACTCTGTGAGCTAGTAGTATGGACACAACAGGGATGGGAGATGTGTACGTTCTTGTTCCAAACACTGTCACTTGTACGCTAAGTGGCTTTGGACAAGCCAACCCAAGTGCTTGGCTGCAGATTTTCCCCCTTCTTCTGTTGAAAAAAAAAATCCCCCCCCCAATCCTGTATTAAAGTGGATGGGAGTAAAACCTAAAACTAGAACTCTCCTCTCCCCCAGTTCCATGTCGACAATGAGAATGGAGGCAGCGCTTGGCTAAGGGTTTCACTGAGCCATGGTGAGTGCCTTCCAAAGTTCTTGAATATATTTTCTCTTCCCTTCCTCTGGCAGCTCAGTCACGGCCATGTGACCTAGGACTGGCCTTTCAGAGGTGCTGCCTGGGACTTTGAATCTGGAGGGAGCAAAGGAGAGGTTCCTAGAGAAGTCTGGAGTAGAGTGGTGGCACCACGTGGCCAGTGGTTGTGGTGCCAGGGATAGCATCGTAACCAGACAATACCCAAGGCACCACCTTCACCATATTCTTAGCTTTCCAGCCTCCCTTCATTTCAGATCACTTTTAATCTCAACTTTCCTATACACTCCATGAGCTACCCAAGATGTTCCTTACAGATTCTTTTTCTGGTTAAGTTAGCTGTTAGGCTACTTTGCTTACAAATGCAAATCTGACTGAGACAAAATTCAGATTTGCTCAGCACCTACTATATACCAAACACAGTACAGGTGAGGAAACTGGGACCCAGAGAGCAGAGGTAACTGGCCAAGGTCACCAGGCTGGTCAGAGGTGGTGCTGTGATCTGAACCTCCCTCTGTCTGCCTTTTCCACTCAACTCTTTCAGCAAAGAGAGCTGAAAGGTGATCCTAGAGCCCATGACCACCCACATTCACATTGAACTTGCCTTGCACGTGGAGCCTTTGGAGGTTTATAGTTATGACCTGGGCACTACATTTTCTTCCTCAACCCATTTCTACCCCACTCCCTGCCCCAACTGTACATCGATCGACTATAAAGTAAAATTCCTTCCAGAGCTGAGAATCATCACTGATGTGAGCCTATAAACCAGCCGAGGTGAGGGATAAGGAACCAACACAGAAGAACAACTTGGCTTTGTGTCTTCCAACACAACTCTGCATTATTTGTGTGCTGCTAATTATCCTTGGTTCGTGTCACCTCTGCCGCTACTTTCGAAATTACATTCACATGCCTGATCCTGTGTGGACCGAGAGCTTGCCTCATTTGGTTTCCATTTCACTCATTGCCCTTACACCTGCTATCGCAGCAGCAGATGGCATGGTCTTCATTCTCTGGCATCTAAGGATGGGAAGTCAGATGTTGCCATCTGCCTTCAGAGTTTCCAGCCCACTGTCGCTTCTCTGCAGGGGTAGGGTAGCTTGCCAAAGAAAGAGAAGCCGTCAGAGTGGACATTCAGGCACACATTCACACTGTCTTCTTCTTCTGTTTCTTACATCAAGAGGAGTGCTAGCTAATCTTTGGGCACCTAACGTACAATAGCTTCCCCGGAGACAGACCCCCACAAAGGCATTTTATTCTTGACCTCACTCCAGCGTATCTGCAGAGCATCTGTCTGGCCAGAACTCGGTCATCTCGCTTCTTTTCCACTGACTTTTTTAGAAGCCAATTATTGAGGATCTCAGGTAATAAAAGCAGCTTGAACTTCATTACCCTCTTTCCAGTATTAGTTACTGAAGGCCTCGGTCAGCGATACTGTGTATAAAATATGAAGCAGTGAATTAAATGCAACTTGATGGTACATGTTGTACCTTAATGAAAACAAAGGCTCTGGAACACTATTTGTGAACGTGTTACCCAATAAAGTGTTAGCAAAGGAGCTCATAAAGCTGCCAGAGGGGTTTAACTATTTGTAGAGCAAGAGAGAAACGCTGTTCAGTTGGTCTGAATACAGAATGAGGTCTACTGGCTTTATCACAGACGCTGGAGGGTTTTATTTAAAACACATGGAAGATACTTAAGTTTGGCACCAAAATGTCTTGTGGTAAAGAAAAAAAAATTAGAAATATCCAAAAGTGCTTAGAAAAATGTAGAGGGGGAAAAAAAACAGATGCGAAGAAATTAAGACAGGATGACATAAGGTGCCACGTCAGTTCATTTCAAGTGAGGGCGAAAGGAAAGAACACTTCTCCATGGCAGCTGATGGACACAAGCAATTGAGCAGTTCATACCCTCTCTGTTGTCCCTGTCACGAGATTTGTAGGTCGTTCTCAGCCAGCCGCAGGGGCCAAAGGGCACAGGTCGTGACCTGCTGATTTACCAAAGTATGATCAACTCACACAAATTATAGGCGTAAGAGGGTCCTGACAACTTCAATATGATGCGCAAGGAGTGCAATTATTTGTGACATGTGAAACCAGTGTGAGACCATAATTCTGTCGCTGCGTGACAAGGCATTATTAGTCGGGGCAGGCAGCGGCTTGAACCAGAAGCAGCTGCAGGAGGGGTGGGGTTGGCGGAGAGAGAGAGAGAGGGACAGAGAGACAGAGGAGACAGAGAGAGAGACAGAGACAAAGAGACAGAGACAGAGACAGAGGCAGAGAGTGAGAAGCGGGAGAGGGGGCTCTTTATCAGGAAAGAGCTACGATGCACTGGACTTTGTTTTTCAGAGAAGCAAATACCAAGGCCCCTTTGTGGACTGCACCGCCACTAGCTCTAGCTCAAAGGACAAGTCACCTGGCTATCTGGTCCCTCTAAAAATAAAGAGGGCCTTGGAGGGAAGGGTGGAAGGGGAAGCACACCCTGCTTGCCTGTGGCTGTGTGCAGCTAAGGTGTTGGTGTTGTCTTTGAAATGAGACATGTTGCTTTCCAAGCTGGGATGACGATTCCAGTGGGGCGAGGGGGACTCTCTATCAATGAGGAACCTGTACTCTGAGGCGTCCTTCCCCCTGAGTCCTCTCTGGAAGTTGCAGTTTGGCTTCTGAGTGAAGGGGAGGCAGAGCCCAGGGTTTTCCTATCTCTAGAAATCTCTCTCCTGCACCGCAGTGGGCCCTGTAGGGATTCAGCTCAGGGAGGTGTAGGTGTGTGTAGGTATTTCTCTTCTGGTGATGGCTACAGAGGTTTCAGCTCGGGTGTGTGTGAGAGGAAGGTGGCTGTTCCCAGCAATTGGGCCCCGGTAAGTCAGGGCTTCCTCAGGCTGAGTGTGGGGTCACGTGACAGGTGAGTCACCAGTTTGTGAAGTGGGGAGCTGGGCTGCTCTGCATGTCTCCTGCAGAGGGTAGCTGCTATGTTTTGGGCTTGCTTCTTAACTCGGTGACTTTAACCACTGTTTGTCCCTGAGAACTCTCCCGCAACGAGGAAAGACAAGATGAAAACAAATAATTAGAATACACTGTGGGATTGGGGACAAGCTCTGGGAGGGTCTTGGGCATCCCAGGGGAGGCTCACTGCTTCATGTCAGTCAGATGTCTGCTCAGATCTCCCACCCAGTAAGGTCCACTCCCAGCACAACAAAATAGGCCTCTGTCTCTCTGCCTTCTACCCTGTGTCATTGTCACCTAGGGTCTGAAGGCATGAACTGGGAGGGCCTGTGAACCAAGGGCGGTCAGCAGCAGACACCAGCAATGCAGAGCTGGTAGGTAGGTAGCAACTCTGCCAGTGGCCATCAGTATTTGCCATTAGATCATCTATTTTTGCATATTTCTTGTTCCTCCTCTTACAAAGTAAGCTCCAGAAGGGCAGGGACTTTGTCTCCTCAGTATCCCAGCTGCCCTGAGTGGTGTTGGACACAAAGTACTTGCCCAGTAAATGTGTTCTGATGCATGGATGCCAAGCACTGTCCTGCGTGTTCTCGCTTTCGAAAGCATTAGCCTGTTTAAGCCCCCCAGCAACCCACTGAGGTAAGTTATCTATTGCTGCAAAACAAATCACCCCAAATATAATGGATTAAAAGGACAGTATTATTTCTCTCAATTCTGTGAGAACCCTTTGGCTGGGGTTCAGCTGGGCAGATTCTTCCACTGGTCTTGATTCGAGCTTTTTGTGCGGCTGCATTTCGCTGGGGAGTTTGGTCAGGTCTTGAACATTTAAGATGGCCAGTCATCCTCCAGGGCCCCTAATCATTCACCAGTCTCACTGGGACTTCCTTAGAGCATGGAGTCTGGACTCCACAGAAGAAGAAACAGAATTTTAAGGTCTGGGCCTGGAAGTCCCAGAATGTCACTGGCTTCCCATCCTATTGGCCCAAATATGTCCAGCCCATACTCAAGGAGAGGAAGACAGATTTTCCTCTTGATGCAAGGATTGGCATGTGCCTACACAGATGGGAAACTGTCTGGAAACTATCTACTACAGTATTGTTAGCCTACACTACCGCAGTGGGAACTGAGGCTTAGAGGGATAAAAGATGTATCCGGGAATAGAGAGAAAGAAAGTGATGGAACCGGAAATGTCAGCCTGGAACACATGAACTCCAGATCTAATTGTCTTTTAGATCAATTGTGAAGTGACTCTTCTTGGTAGCCCCTCCTGAATCTTGGGTGGTAGAGCTGGTATCTTCTGTAGCTGCCCTTCTGCTTTTTACTTTCGTAGTAGAGGGGCCAGGGCTTGGGGAAATAGAACACCGTAGACCTGGAATTTCATCCAGCCTCTATGACTCATTAACTGTGTGACCTTGAAGAAATTTCTGAGCCATTCAGAACGTCCCTGATCTGTGAAACGGGATGGGAATGGTATCTACCACATAGGATTTTGGCGACCTTTAAAAAGACTGGACATGTAAAGGCCTCAACAGCACGCATGACACGCAGCAGTCATTTGAAGGGTAGCAGCGTTAAGGTGCTAAGTGCATGTCCAGCTAGACCCTAAAGGAGCCTTTCACAAACCAGTGTCATAATTGTATTTAAGGATTTTTAGGGCATTGAACACACAGCTGTGTTTAATGTTAATCCAAAGTTACATTCTGAAATCAGCAAGAACGCTCTTAAGGACTCAGTCATTATAGGATGCAGCCATCACACTTCCTTGAGAATCTAATTAGGCATCATGTTGTCCTGTTTCTATAGGAAACTTCACACACACACACACACACACAGACACACACATGTACACACACACACACAGGCACACACACACACACACGTACACACACACACGTAACAGAATTATATGCAGCTCTGAAGCTAGGACATAGGATAGGCATAAGTCTAAGTTACCACCAGAAAGCTAGGGACAAACAAACAAACATCCCCTGAGAGTCTCTTGTGTCTCATCCTTGATTCATGGATTAGTCAGGACCTTTGGGTTGTTTGAGGGGACATGCCAATTCGATTTCAGCCAGCTTAAGCAAGAGGGGGGATTTTCTGGTCGGGCTTGGCTGGATTCAGGAGCTTACCCAGCATTGTCAGAAATCACCGTCTCCATGGCTCTGTTCTCCTTCTCCCCTGGCCTTCTTTCCTCTTCTGTAGTCAGGCTTTTTCCAGGGCAGCCTCTGCAATGCTTCCAGTTCTGTGATTCAAAGAGTGAGGCCTGTTTCTCTCTTTAAAAATGCCCAAGGATTATAATCGGCGCGGGTTGAGCCCTCGTGGGACGTGACCAAGTCAGAGTCCCGGAGAGTAGAATCGGATCGTCTAGACTGTGTCGGGCCTGCCTCGGTGGAAATCTGGGATTACTAGTCCGATGGATTGAGGGGCAATTCTGCAGAGGAAGTGGGAACCTTTAGCAAGTTCTCCTCAAGGATGATTCCAATAGGATTTACTAAAACATCTGAGAAAACAAAACAAAACAAAACTCTTCTCAATGTGAACCCATACCCTGCATTTTCATGATGTGGTTGGGGGGGAGATGTTTTTCTATTGAGCATCCCTTTGTGCCCCACTTGCTGTGTTTACTTGTGAACATTTATTTTCCTACCAATATAAGAAAATGCTTGAAATAAGCACATAATCATCAACAAAGTCCAGGCTTCTAATTTAACACCTAAACCTCACAGCATTTATTCGGCAGCCCCTGGATTAACCACTGCTCACATAGTAAGCCAAAATTTGTGAAAAAGATTATATTTCTTTAATTTGTCCCCAAATGTTTCCATTGTATACAAGAAATGAGACAGTGTTCCTTTTGGAGAGAAGAAGTTTCTACTTTGGGTTTAAACCAAACAAAATAATATTTAAGGAAACATTAAATAAATTATTTATCATGTTGGTCGACGTCTTGGGGAATATAGCTTAGATAAACACATTTTTAAGGTCAGCCACTCTAAGGGCTGGGTTTTATAAAAACAGCCTCTGAGGAGCTTTAATAAATCTTTAAAAAGAAAAAAAAAATCAAGCTCTCGTTTTCATTACTGAATCATTTGCTATTGCTGAATAATGGTCATTCAAGAGGTAAGCTTAACTGGGAGGCTGTGATAGCCACACTGGGGGAAACCTGAATATTATGAAAAATCGATGTTGGTGGCAAACACTGATGGCCATTCTTGGACTTCTGTTAAAGCAGTCCAGTCCTTTGGTTGCATTTTAAATCAGATAAATGGGCAGAGCTGGCTGATTTGGGTCATAAAATTGTCAAATGAAGATAAATTCATTCCTACTCATTGAGAAATTTCAGAGCTGAATTAGAATATATGTAAGTAGAAAAATAATGTGTTTTTATTTCCTCAAATTAAACGTTTACTAGATTCATCAAGTACATTTAATTCACCTCATGGGTCCTTCATCTTTTCAAATTGCAACTGAAGGCCTCTTTTGGGCCCATTTCTATTGCAAAATGGCATTCTTCAGCCAAAGGAAGGTATGGGGAGAAGAGGAAAGGTTGTTTGGTTGATGAGAAATGGAAAAATGAAAGAAATGAGAAGCAAGAATGCTCTAGTAAAGAAAACAGTGAGGGTGGGAGAGCCGCTTAAGGGGGGCTGTGAAGAAGGGAGGGCTATGGCAGGAAGAAGGAAAAGTAGAAAGAAGAAATGGAGAGAACCTGCCTTTGCAGAGATTGGGCTGAGACCAGCTCTGAGGCTCTGCTCACTGTGGCTCTGGCTTCATTTTTGTGTGGTTTGTGATGTGTCTGGAACTTGAAGTGTTCTCATGACCATTTCTTATCTATGCAAAGAGACAACATCCCTGGATGTGGCCCTGAGCCCCCCTTTGGTCTTGAAAGGACAGCTGGGCTCGTTTTCTGAGCCTCCTCTCTTCCAAGGGTGGACCTGCAGCAGAATTTCAAGGCTTCAAAAACGAAGATACTTTTCTGTTTATAAGCAGGAAGGAATGTCACTGAGGAGTTGGAGAGGCTGAGGTTACATTACCATAAAGTGCCTCGGGGCTTTAAAGTTCAGGAGAAGAGGGCCTGACTAACCACATCTGGGGCTTGAGGTTTCATTGAACTGGTAATGAAAATAATCTTTACAAAATATTCTGAAAATATTTGATAAACACAGACTGACTGCGGCTGCCGCCTATACACATAAAACAAAAAAATAGCCTCAAATTCAGATGAGCAAGCAACCTGTTAGTAACCAGCCAGGACGTGGATCTGGCACAAAGCAGAATGATTAGAAATACAGGCTTCGGAGGGAGACAGAACTTGGTTCAAACCCCAGCTCTGACACTTGTCAGTGGTATAACCATGTACATGTTCTTCACCTCTCCATGCCTCAGTGGCTTCATCCATAACGTGGAAATGAATGCTCCTTTCATAGGCTGCCATGAGGACGGAACAAGGTAAGTTGTATGAAAATGATATGATAATTGTCAAAATGGTCCTAGATCCTTCCCCTCTCTACATCCACCCCCTTTGTGATAGCCTATTAAGAAGTAGAGACCATTTCTCCCCTCCTGGAATCTTGGTTAACCATGAGATTTGAGGCTTCAGCAAATGTGAAACAGGCAAAGGCTTGAAAATTGCTTGCCTGTTGGACTTTTCTATCTTTTGCTGAGCTTGGATCCCTGACACTAGTATGCAAATGAGTCTGAACTAGCCTGCTGGAAGGTGAGAGGCCTTGTGGGGAACCAAGGTGACCCAGCAAAGAGGCTGTCTACTATCAGACATGTAAGAGAGGCCATTCTAGATCATCTGGTCACTAGGTGACCTATCAGCTAGCTACAGACAATGCATAGGAACAACCAGCTGCAGAGATCAACCGAGCCAGCTCAGAGCAGACCACCTAGCCCACCCATAGAATTGTGAGCTCAATAATATGTTGTTATTTTAAGCCACTAAGTGCTGCGTAACTGGTTTCTTATACAGCGAAAGCTAATTGATATAGGTGGTATCCACCCTATTATTACTCTTGTAGATTAGATCAACCAGTCACTTCAACTGAATTTTTAACTCATTTTTGTTCAAAATGACTTCTCTCTCTGGAGACAGACTGGGGAATGGCAACATTTCTGTTAGCGATTTTGTACAGTCATGCGGTTTAAGATAAATTGCAAAAGACAAGAAGATTTAAGACATCAATAAGATTTTCTCTGGAAATATTTTCAGTCTTTCCTTCCATCATATTTTAAAAGTTTGACGTCAACATCCTTAAAGCCGGAATACTATGCAAAGCAAATAGCAGTCACTGAAGCTCACTGAGGTTCAATTGTAAGGTTGGTCAAACAGAAAGTTGCTCTTAAACAGTTTTGAAGCCCTTAATCCAAGGAACCAACTGGAAGTCAAAGAAATGAAATAGGACTAAAAGGTATGAAACTGGATAAGAGGAAGGTCAGTCTTTAGAACTGGTTCACATTCTCCAGTGATAGTAATGAGCTTGGCCAACTACTCAAATGTAAAGGACATAAAAGAGTTTATAACCTAAAGCAAACAAAACAAAACAAAACAAAACAACACAAAACAACAAAACAAAACAGTACTATCCTGATAGTTTAGGCCAACTGAGCACTCTCACCTGAATTAACCAGTGAAGCGCAGCAAAAGTGTACCTGATGGTTTGTATTATCTGGACAGCTGTCACATTCTTCCACTCTCCTTGGAATATGTAAGTTCTTTTGCATTCCAACTTCCTTTTATTGCTGCATTCTTTACCCAGGTTGTTGTTCTTTGAGGTTTTGATGGTAAGATGCTTGGATAAGTTTTAGAGGTAGAATTTTTGGCCTGAAGAGTCCAAAGCATGCATTTCTTTAACAAATTTTTATTATTCAATTATTAGGTGTCAGATGAAATAGCGGCCAAAAGAGACAAGACAGTTTGTCTTGTAGATTAAGTCTAGTAAGGGGAAAAGATTCATAATCAGATGCTATCACATAACGTGAGAAGTGTTATGGTTGGGGAAGTCCAGGGCATCATTGGAGGACATAGAACGAGCACTGAACTCAGACTTGGGTTTGGCGGTTGGGAAGCACATCCCAAAGGAAGTAGCATCTAAGGTGAAAGATAAAAAACAAGCGTTAAGTAGTGTGAAGATGTAGGGGAAAGAGTGTTGGCCTGTCTTGAGTGTCTTTTTCTCGCTTTTACACTTGCTAGGTCTACAGAGAAGCCAGCTGCCAGATTGTAATGTGTCCCGTTGGGAAGGTCTGCATGACAGAAAAGAATGACAGGCTTCAAGCCAATAGCTAGCAAGGACTTGAGATCCTGAGTCCAACAGCCCAAGAGAAACTGAATCCAGTCAACAGCCACACGAGTGAGCTTAGAAGCAGTTCCTCCCCCTCAGGCCTTCAGGTGCGGGTACAGGCCTGGCTGGCAGCTTGGCTCCAACTTCATGAGATACTGTAATTCAGAGGCACCTCCCTCATCTGCATCCGAATTCCAGACCCACGGAAACTGAGATAACAAACGTTTGCTGCTTTAAGCTGCTCGATTTCGAGGTGATTTGTTTGCAGCACGAGATAACTAATACAGGACTCTTTTTCACATGCAGCTCATGCTAGGAACTTGGGCTTCTGGTCATTAGCCTATGTTTTTTACAAAGATTTCTAAAGTTCAAAATTCTTAGAGTGCCTTCTTATGGCAGTTACAATTTCTTTGGATTCTGGACCTCACTCTCTTCTTGTATCTAAATTGGTTGGAAGTAGAAGGAAGGTGCTACGGAGTGTGGCTTAACGGTGGAGTATATACACTTATCTTCGTTTGACCTCCATTCAGAAAACTAGATGCCCAACTGGCATGCTTCACTTGCATGCACTCAGGCCGCACAGACACTACTGTTAAAACACCAACCACTATCACCACCTGAAATTAACCGTGACTCTGGGGCAGACTGGAAAGTCAGGTCCTGGCCGTGCACTGTCCGTGATTTTCGTGTGCATCATCGTTCCATTTAGTGGTACTGAGGTTCCACGGACAACCTGGTGCTAACATAACACAAGCACTTGGCCATGCTGACTATTTCAGGTCCCCAGTATTCTTCCAGGCTGGGCTCTGTAATACTGTGTTTTTGGCCTGAAGGCCTGAGGGGGAGGAACTGCTTCTAAGCTCACTCGTGTGGCTGTTGACTGGATTCAGTTTCTCTTGGGCTGTTGGACTCAGGATCTCAAGTCCTTGCTAGCTATTGACTTGAAGCCTGTCATTCTTTTCTGTCATGCAGACCTCTCCACGGGGCACTTTACAACCTGGCAGCTGGTTTCTCTGTAGACCCAGCAAGTGCTCAAGTGAGAAAAGATGCCCAAGATGAATACCATAAACTTTTACAACCTATTGTCGGAAGAGACATCTCATCCCTTCTGCTATGTTCTGTTTGTTAAAGATGAGTTGGTAAATCCAGTCCACACTCAAGGAGTAGGGGTTACTCAAGGGCATGAATAAGAGAAGGCTGGGATTATTGTGAGACATCTTACAGGTTGCCTGTATCGGTTCCCAAACAAGGTAGCAAGTGGTGTGTACTCTTCCTCCTGAAGAGCCTGGAGTGTTTATCCTAAATGGGCCTCGGGATTGGAGGGAATCAGAGACATCATCTAGTTCAATCCCTGCTTACGGCCTGCCCACTACAGTCTGTGCCAACTCAGCTTGAAGACCTCCGAACAGTTCTCTGTGGGTAGGAGAGACTTCTTTGTTTTAGGATAAAATACCGCCAAGCGGCCCTGTGCTTACCTTGGTCAAAAATTTCCACATCTCTCTACGCCATTCCAAAGACAATGAGGTGTTTAACTAGAAACACATTTCGTTTCCTCCCTCACTCGTCTGCCTATTCTCCTTTTTCTCCTCATCCCTCTCCTCCTCCTTTTTATTCTTCCTATTATATGTCTTAAGTGGGTTAAGTGGAATATTGTTGGTGAACAGAAATGCTACTAATTTTAAGAGGTTGATTTTCTTTCCAATTCTGACACCCTCTATCGTTAGTACTGATGGTTTGTGGATTCTTTTGGATTTTTTAATGTGGCCAGTTTGTCTCTTCTTTTCTAATTCATACGTGTCATTCCTTTTCCTCGACTGTTGGCATAAACGAGCACATCCAGAACCATGTCAGCCATTAGTGGGCGTCTTTGTTTTCTTTTTTCTAACTTCTTACCACTTGGATTATAGATCCTTGGCTCATAAAGGATGCAGCCACTACTTCTTTTGGGATTCCAAGCAAAGAGAACAAAGAAAGCTTGAGATTTAGTCATGTTTTCTTTCATTTGGACACCCATGAGGTATAGAGCAACTTTATCTTCATTCAGTTTAATACTGAGCAGCTTTTATATGTTACGCGTTATCCAGGAGCTAGGGACACTCTTAAAAAGGAGCCTAGGGTCCTGTCGGGTGAGGTTATAATGCAGTCTCATCACCATCATCACAGGAGACGTGGACAAGGCACAGGGGAGCAGGAGGGAGGGAGACTTTATGTCTCTAAGGACAGTCAGAGAAATATTACCAAGAAGGTGCCACTAGATTGGCTCTTGCAAAGGGAGGAGGAAGCTTTACCTCTCTTTACAGTTTTTCTGGGGGGAGGGGATGATCAGGTCTTTCTTACTGAGCCCATTCAGAATTGCTACCACATGGGCCCTCTGTGTGACTGGGGTTTATGAAGGCCAACAAAGCAATTCAGGTCCTTTTTCTTCTCCTTCCCTTCTTCTTCCCTCCCTTCCCTTTCCACCTCTTCACGCATCTTCTCTTCATTTCTCTCTGTGAGAAATAGGAATAATAGTACTTATCCTGCACAGTTTTTAAAGGATGAAATGAGGTGATTAATACCTGGAAAGTGCTGGACACATATCAAACCATATCAAATGGTGGATATTAAGTGGGGAGACACCTCTTCATTTATATTTAATGTGTCCACAGGTGATTGTCACACATGATCTTCCCGTTGAACTTTTTGGGTGAGCTAAGTCTCAAGAAAAGCCGATTTGACTTTTTTTCACACAACCAGTAAAAAGCACAGAATGAGAATGACAGACTAGAGGGAAAGGGAAGAACAATAGAAGAATGCAATGTGGTGCTGGTGGGTCTCAGCAGAAGCCAGGACTCCTGGTTATCCTCTGTTTTGAATAAACTTTTGCAATTTTTATACTGCCTCAGAGCAAGTGGTGGTAACCGATATTTACTGAACAATTACTTGGCGTTGGGCATTGTCTTAAGCATTTCACACGTGTTTTTAGTCCTCGAACAACCCTCTGAGGTAGGTGCAGTTATCAGCCCCAGTGTAAAGCTGAGGATGAAGAAACGTGGCAAAGCCAGTGTAGTTAATAAGAGATGGAGGTAGGGTAACTCCAGATAAAGAGGGTACCCCAAACTCTACCCTCACTGTGTTGCTCGGACCACAGTGTCAGTGGTTGGTTTTGAGGACTTTGATGGGCTGGGCACAATCTTTTTGCCCTGGTGATATATTGGTGTGTTACCTTCTCACATTGTGAGGTTATTTAGACTTTCCTGATGCTACATGTTCACATGACCATCGAGTTAGAGCCGCCTCACCTTAGGTCTTATTCTAGTCTGCTGAAGCGCTGAGAAAGTTTCTCCCTTCTGATCACAGTTCTTCCTGATATCACTCTTGGCTCGCATGTAAAACCAACAACAAAAAATTATTTCAGTTGTGGCAAAGGCAGTCATCCACTCTCACATCTTGTAAAGCCCAGCCAGCTTGTCCCCACGCAGGCCACAGACGGTTATTCACCTGCTTCCATCTCTGCTGGGTCCTTTCCCTACCCTGCTCCCCCCTGGTCCATGCAGAGCACCTCAGTCTTTCTTTGTCTGGACCCCATCTAATGGGCAGCTCAGAACAGTCCACCTGGATTTTCATCTGCCCCTACCCCCTTGATGAGTCTCCTCACGTACTGCTCCATCTAACCACCTGACCGGGGCTGGCCAGCCCGTGTCCTCCCAGCACCCCTTGAGCACACGCCTCGCGCAGTCTCTGAGCTCCTGACGTATCCCCCCCACCCCGCCCCACTCCCCAAACTTACACAGGAACAATGATCAGATTGTGATCTTCATCTAAGTGAGGGATGAGCCAGCCCAGAGAACTGGAACTTATGACTTCCCATGGCATCTCCTCATCTTTTACAACCCTAATTATTTTTCACTTTTTGGGCCAAGAGAGCTTTCCTGTCTGGTTTACTTTTAAAGGAAAGGTATTTAGGGCCAAATTGTTTGTCTTTGCCCACTTTCCCCTCACAAAACCTGCTTTATAACTAATTGTTGCACCCAGAAAAGTGGATTGGAGTTGGGAGTGAGCTGAGACTTTTACAATTTGGAAAGAGTTGCAACATGTTTAGCAATCACTGACAGAGAACAACTGTTTCTACCCAGACATTTAAATCTATGCCAGGGAAGTAGGATAGACATGGTGGAAACGGGAAGGGGAAAGTGAGAAGAAAACAAGGAGGACTGTGATCAACATTCAGATGGAGGCTGGAAGAAGCCCCACTGAGAATGCTGGCATCTGGTAGATTTCAAGCTCCAGGATTAAAATCTCTAACTTAGGAGAGCAATTTTGGGTTTTCCAAAAAGTACCTCTAGGGGCAATAATTTTTCAGGGGAAGGTAGCTCATAACAGCGAACGTAGTATTAACATAGCAGGCTGCTTGCCCAAACTTATTTTATTTTCATTTGCATTATTGGTTTGAAAACTCCCCTGTGTCCTTGATCCATATCGTGTTGGCACATGTCCTCACAGAGAGTGAAATGCTGAGCCAGCATTTTACTGTGACTGTTTTACTTGACTTGGGAGAGGCCCAAAGAAATTTAGGTTGCTACAGGAAGAGTGATAAAACTTTCAGCCTTACTCCTCAACAGATTGTGCCCCCCAGGGGATATTCGGAGGGCTGGATACTTTTCAGTTGTAACCCAAGCACATCAGTGCTTGTGCAAAAGCTTTCATGGTCTGATGTGTATGTGTGTACACATATGTGTATACGTGTGTCTGTGCTTACACACACACACACACACACACACACACACACACACACACACACACACACACATTTTTTTGCAGAACTGCTGGAGAGGTTACCTTTAATCACACACAAATTTGGAGAATTGCTGATGGGGTGCCTCAAATAGCAATTGCCAGATCTATTGATCCGTTGTGTTTTCAAGTACATTTACAACTGTGATTGACTTTTATCTTGGCAAATCAGGTGAGTGATTTGGTATGCCTATTTTACACAGGGGGAAACTGAGGCTTACCTTAAACCATTGAACTAGACAAGACTAGGACTCAGCAGTCTGCGATTTTCACTTCTGTATTCGGTTCTACTTCCTTCGTACTCTGAATATCCTGTACTGGGAAAGAAAAGGTCATCTGTATGATCTTCCAAGAAAAGATCCCAGTCAGTATAAGCCGTTCGAGTCAATTGCCTGCAGCATGGCTAGAAACATGCAAGAAAAGCCCCCCACCAGGCTTCACTCCTGCCCAGAAGGGAGTCTCAGGGCCTCCTGCAAAGCAGGCATCATGCATCGCTTCACAATGCGACATGGACTAGAGGTGGTCACTGGCCCCCCGAAGTCTGCCAGTCTGACCTAACTTCTTGCTTATTCCTCACTGCGGGAGGCATTTGTTGTCTGGTTGCCTACAGCACCTTAGCTTTCTGATGCAGAATTACCTCCTTCCCCCAACCACCATCAGGTGAAATCTTGGCAGAGATGTAAGTCCCACTGCCCACCTCTCGTATGGAAGCTGAGAAGATGGTCTCCTTCTTCTGGCCACCCTTTTATACAAGTAGGGCCAGGCAGATAGGTGGTCAGACTTTTTCTTCTGGCACGTTGTTCCCAGCATGTGCTACCTACTGTGTCTCTAGCTTTCTGCTTCTTACTTCTTAGGTGTCTGGAGGTAGGAGACTGCCTGGGGAGCAGAGAGCTTCTCCTGTTTCACCAGATTTCCCAGGCTACTCTGAATAAGAACCAAGATTGTGTTTCCTGGAGGCCTTTTATTTTCTGGAGATTATCTGTCTGGCTTTGTGGAAGAGGGGGGTGGTGTTAGAACTTGGAGGATATGGATGACTTTCTGGATGGTTGAAATGGTCTGAATAACAACATGAAGTAGAAAAGCAATGAGTCTATCTGGAGTACAATCTGGATAGGACAGGGGCAGGAGATAAAGATGATGCATCAAATTGGCATCAATTTTTTGAAGGTCCTGAACAAAAAGTTAAGAGGTTTAGAAAGCAAATCACAAAAAGGATGAGCACGTCCTCAGTCAGCCCTGTCTGGGTCCTGCTTTGTTTGTTCCTCTCGCTGAGACCCTACCCAGTGTACTTCTTTGCTGAGCTCTGAGAGAAAGACTTTCATTTCCACCATGGAAGGCCAGGAAAGCTCTTGTGATTACTGCTGAATTGCACCCTATGAGTTACCCTGTGAGCTTTCTCCATTAATACATTTTTCTCTTTCCACTCCCCAAAGCTGAAGGTCCTGAAAATTCTATGCTCCAGATATCTTTCATAATCATCACCTATCCCTCTCCAATATAAGCTAAGTCAACCCTCATCATCTCTCCTCTGGCACAGTGCACTAGGCACCTAGCTGACTTCTGGCTGTAGTTACACTGCTCCTCTCACAATATGCTCTAGATCCATCCACCAATGTCCACCAGAAGGCTCTCTCTAGACTCAATCTCATGATGCATTCCATAGCCTTAGTGTCTGACCACTGCCTTTGGATACAACCAGTCTTATGAATTTGGCACAGAAAGTCCATTGTGATGTCCTGGCCTGAGATCATGCCTGCTTCAATGTTCTTTCCTCCATGCAATCGCTTCCACTACTTGTGTTCCATGCCTGTGCTGTTTCGTATCTATTCTATTGTCTCCCTATATACATCTAACTGCCATAGATTCAGCCTATGTGATTGCCCATGCAGTGATGCTGTTTGCCCCTGCACAAACACCTTCAGCACTTGTCCCTTGCAGGCAAAACAGTGTACATTTTAACTGCCAGCATCCATAACTCTTTGTTACTGGGCAGACCAGAAGTACTGGTGCATCTACACCCCTGGGAGCAGGCCTCAACCAATATCTAACAGGAGTTGGAGGACAAATCCCCCAACTCTGTCACCTGTTGGGCAAGATGACCAAGGTTCACATTCTACCCTGGCTCTCTGAGTGTCCCAGCAAGATGAAACTCCAATTGCCCTCCACGGAAATGTGCTCGACTAGCTTGCTCTCTTTCCTTCTCTTTCCCATTCCCTTACCAGTGTTCTCTGGGATCACCTCCCCAATAAACTCAACGGTCTACTTCCATGGAATACACTAAAACAGCTCATAATGGCCCTAGCCCAGTATTGACGTGACTACATAGCTGTAGGATCCACAGCTCACTGACACCTTCATTCTGTCTCACTTCATTCGAATTCCAAAGAGAGAGATTGGCTCCTTGTGGTGAGATAAGCTCATCTTTTTAAGTCAGGCTGCATTCAGAGGTAGTTAATACGCCCATGACGGCCACCCCAGGACAGCTATCCACCTCAGTCTAATCATCTCTAGCCAGGAGTGGAGGGCCAGAAGGTTGGCGACTCCATCCACAGGACTATAGGCAGGAGGCACCTTGAGTCTCGATGGGGGCCATTTGCCTTTCAGGCAACTATCACCCAAGTGGCTGCATGGGGAAATCAGCAGGAAAAGCTATTTATTGGACATCAAATAATTATTTTCAAGCAATGCTTTGATAGGCTAAGTACAAAAGAACCAGAAACATATGGATTAAATTTCATTGAAATATGCACAGGTGTGAAAACTAACAGGATATGTGCATGGGAAGAGATTCTCTCTTCCCCTTTCTTTTTGCCAAGCCAGGTTATTTAGAAAATAACTCAGGACTTTTTCACAGCTCAGGCACCCTCACTCCTACTCCCTCCATCCCTTTGCTTTAGCTTTTTCCTGCACAAAAAGTTAATTAATAAAAACAACATTTATCAAAGATGACAAGTCAGACTGCATGTATGTCCTATGGTGTTGGGGGGTGGATGTGATAATCCTCAAGATGGATGCATTTTAGGGACACTTGAGGTCCTCAGTGCTATGATGACTAACACCTACTGCAAATGTATCATGTGTCAAGCACACTGTGCTAAGTGCTTAATATAATTATTTAGTCCCTGGAAGATCCTCACCAGTAGGTTTTGTTACTGCTCCTCATTTATAGATTAAAAATCAAGATTTAGGTTTAGAGGTATATTTCCCATGTGTAAACAGCTGGTAAGTGGCAGAGCAATCTTTGAACTCTCCACTTCTGTCTTCAGAAACCACTGGGTGATTCTACCCTCTCTGTGAGTGGAGATTCAAAGAACCTCTTAGTTAGAAGAGAATTCATATACCACACCTTCATTTTACAAAAGAGGAAACTGAGGCCCAGCGAGGTGAAAGACTGAGCTAGATTTTTATGCTCGGAAGCTTGGTTTAGACAAGCAAGTTATTAATCAGAAGCATTTATCTGGTGGCTTCTCCAGATAAATATTTGAAATAGACAAAGGAGAAAACCCTAGTTGTAGCTGGAACATCTTATACTGAAGTTCCAGCCTTTCATTCTTTGGATGGGAATTGTTTACATATGAGAAGTGATCATAAGGACGAGATGTGTTTGCCATCAGGCTAGTTATAATATTGAGAGTTCCCAGGTCTAACTTTCCACCTAAACCAAGGAGTGATTGGAGGGCCACTGGATGGCCCATTGCCCCAAATTATCTCTTCCAATTCCTGCCTTACTGTCCAAAATTTCCAACAACAATCCCTCCTTTGTAGTTCTGTGGTACCGTGTGGGGTTCCCAAGTGGTCTAAGACCTAATGAAAATGGGTTGCAAGGGAAGGAGAACAGTTTAAACTAAAAATGAATCACCTTAAGGGGTTTACTAGCCTTGGAGGTCACAGTCTGGAAGGAGAGGGATGTGTTTTGTCCCTGAAGAGGAATCCAAGGCCAGAAGGAGACCGCTGAGCTGATTGCTTCCCTTGCTCAGATCTGTAGCCATACAGAGAAATTGTTGTGTCTAGGTTCTTCTGGTTGCTAGGAAGAGAAACCCACTTGCTCAGGCCATTGCTATTGGGGGTTCCTATTGTTCTCAGCCAAACCTAGTCTTTTATACTAAAGGGTATTTAGGAAAGCAAATCTGGGGATATACTCCCTTTTCCCATTTTATAGTTTTGGTGCACACACGTGTACACATACACACATGGGCACACCCACATCCACATACCCACACCCACACCTGCTCTATTCACCATCGAGCAAGGGTGGAAGGGATGTTCCTTTGGCCTGTGCATAGTACATGTTCTCTCTTATCTCTGTAGCAAGGCCTATGGTTTCTGTATTTACTTCCTTGTGGGCATTTGCAGTTTATTGCAGCATTATTTGGGAAGATAGTCAAGATTTCCATGGGGATTTCCTGCTAATGGACAGATTCTTTCTCTTTCTAATAATAGGCGAGCTTCTGGAGAGCTCTAAGGCCCTTTGTTCTCTGTTTCAAGGAGACAAACTGTTATTTCTTTCCTCTGAAGAAGCTTCTTACACTATGGGTGAAATATCATGAATAATTAGGCCAAATAGCACTGCAAGTCCCACTAGAAATAATGCATCTATTATTTCATTTTATCCTTGTGGTTAGAGCTTCTTCTGCGTAATTTAAGTTGGTATAAAGATAGCTGTAGGTATTCCCTGCCCAAGAACTCTAATCATGCTCTTTGTTTAATATTTACCATTTCTTATTTGATTCTTCCTCTCTCAATCTGTTGTTTACAATTATGAATCTCTGCTACTATTTTGATCTCACATACAACCTCTGCAGTTCCAAAGATTCCTTGCTCCTGGGTTTTCCCTATGTCTTGGGAAGGCATCTGAGAATGAGGTTGAAAGGCTAACATGTTGTAACCTGGTGCTTTTAGTGACATTAATGAAGGGGGGATAGGGGCTTCCTACAGAGTCACCAGTGGTCTGAGTGAGTTAACGAAGCCACTCAAAGACCCAAGACAGAGGGCAGGCATGCAGACTATCTGGACCAGTGTCTCTTTCTACAGCCAGCAGGTGGGGTTGGAGGAAGGAGATGGGGATCTGGTCAGCAACTAGCCCCCAGTGAATATTTGCTAATAGGTTGAACGAAGCACATAAGATTTTTAAAAATCATATCCCTTAGAGACAAGATGTTGATTAAATTCTGGAGAAAGCAACATCAAAGGCAAACCAGAGTTAGCCCTGGTTTATGCTTCAATTATGAGTTGTTGCTTCTCAGGAAATCCTTGAGATGTCATCAACCAATAGAGGAGAAATGGGTGAGTCCCCACTGTGTGTCCAGCACCTGTCAGATGTCTTCAGTCACATAGAAGCTTTTTCTGCCTCTACGAGGAGATGAGTAAAAAAGGTAAAGGGAACTAAAAGATACAAACTTCCAGTAATAAAATAAGTAAGTCACAGGGATGTGACATACAGCACAGGGGATGTGGCTGATAATATAACTTTGTATGTTGACAGGTGGTTACTAGACTTATTACAGTGATCACATCATAAGGTATATAATTGTCAAATCACTATGTTGTACACTTGAAACTAATATTGTATATCAACTATACTTTAATTTTAAAAATATATTTTTTAAATGTGTTTTCTGCACTGGATGGAAGTGGTGAGAGAGCTTCTAATCAGTCTCAATAAGGGAGTAATATAACAAAGATATATTAGATATGATTATAAATAATAAGAATGACTCCACCAGCCAGGAAATGAATTACCAAATGGTGGAGAACCAGTGAAAAGTAATGTCAGAGGGTGAAGACAAGAGGCATGGTCAAGAGCTTTTAAGAAGTAGTAGCTCTCACATCAGATTGTATATGTAGACTCCAAATGAGTATCAAGGATGATATTAATATAATATAAACAATAAATTAATAAAAATAATATAATATAATATAGTCAATATAATATAATTAATATAATATAATATAATCAATACAATTTATAATATAATATAGTCAATATAATTAATATAATCCATATAATTAATAATATTATATAATATTATATAATATTATATAATATAGTCAATATAATATAATATAATATAATCAATATAATTAATAATATAATATAATATAATCAATATAATTAATAATATAATATAATAATCAATATAATATTATATAATATAATACAATATATTATATTGTGGTAGTGCTCTAGAATTAGAAAGAGCAGGGATTAAACTCCAGCTTCCCCGCACACTAGCTGTGCCTGTAACTTTGACAAAATTACTTAACTTCTCTTCTGAGTCCCAGATACCTCATATGAAAAACAAGGGTAATAATAACGGAACTTACATCATAGGGTTTGGCGAGGATTAAATGAGACAATACAGATAAAGTGCTTGAATTATAGTAATGCCATTCGATCTCAGTGGTTGTTCTATAATAAAGATAGTAATAACAAGCCTAAGGCTAAAGGTTGTACCAAATACACATTCAATGAACCATCGATTCACTCTACAACTATTTATTGAGTATCTACACTGGGCCAGGCCTTGGGGATACAGTGAGGAGTCGAAAAAGATGAAGACTCTGCTCTCAATAGGCTTATAGCATGAAAGGAGAGACACACATCAATGGGGAATGACACTAGTGGATCCATGAGCATAAACAAAAAGAAATGCTTTAAAGGAAAGAAACACAGTTTTGTGAAAGTTGAAGCAAAAAAACATGACCAAAACTGGGGTCTAGGAAGGCTTCCCAGGGGATATGAAAATTGAGCTAAAGTTTGAAGAAGGGAAAGAAGTTTGTGAAGAAAGAGGAGAGGAGAGAGCAAGTCGCAAATCAGAGAGACAAACAGAGAAGAGCAGGAGCAAAGGCATAGTCCAGGGCGGGGGCAGGTAGCAGGAGGAGAGTTAAAGCTGAAGGTGTGAGTCGGGGTGTCCAAGGCATGGTTAGGACAGGGGGATCAGCAGAAGGAGAAGGAAACTAGAGACGGGAGTGGCAGGAGGGAGATGTTCAGACCGTGACGGCCCTGGGACCCACAGGAGAGATGATCTTCAGTCTTTCGGAAGAGAATGACACATCTTATTTGAGTTTCAAGAAGGTCATCTGGAAGCATCCCTCAAAGCTTGTCCTGCCCCCTTTCAGCACATTGTCTGAACCACTTACCTGAAGCCAAATTGCCCCGAATTATGTGGAACCTGCTTCTCCTGCTGCTGTCTGATCTCCCCCTGGAGAACACATACTCTCCAAGGGGCAGAAGCCTGTGCTCTGTGTATTACCCACAGGGACTCACAAAGCATCTTGAAAGCAATAGGTGCTTCAACTGAGCAAACCCCAAAATGAGGCAATGTCTCCCTTTCCAAAGAGAAAATCAAGTTGAATATAAAAACTTTTATGAAATAGTAAGATGTTTATTTCCATACTCAATGGATCAATTTCTTTGCATATATTACATATTAAATAAAATAGTATAAGTATTTAAAAACATTGTTTTCCACAATTGTTTTTTAAAAAGTTTAGGTCATGAAACAATTGTATTCAGACTTTTCCAGTGCACCTTTAACATTTGCCTTTGTCACTGAAGCCATTTTTGAATGATTGAACACAGTTTTTCATTGCACTTCACCTTCACTTCTAAATTGTTCAAAACACAGCACTTTGAATCTATATAAGATGCTGTTACTGAAAATTTTATTATAAGCCCCAAGAGGTTTTTTCAATTGTTCTATAGGTAGATATTTATGAACTCCACAAGGTCACCACTGACAATATTTCTTTTTTGTAAGGTGAGCTTTAAAAACACTTGCTTAAAATACCTTAAATCTTTTTAATAATTAAGTCATATCTTCAGAAATAACAACCAAATCTGTGTTAAATATTTTTACCTCTCTTTTTTCACTTGATAGTATCAGGTGACATTTGTAAGCCCCTGGTATCCTCTCCCCGCCGTCATCTGTTGGGATCACTTCAAGCTAATGTCTCCCCAAAACACTTTCTTCATGTTCAAAATAAAGTAACTGAGAAAGTGGCAGGAATGAGAAACTCTGTCAGGACTTGCATTCTATGAAGTAGTTTTAGGGGAAACGCTTTGCCTTACAGTCAGACTTTTACCGTAATTGCTTGTCGAAATGAATATATTTGCTTACTTGACCTTATGATCACTGCTCAAGGGGCACAGGAAAATGTGCAGACTTTCGCTGGGAGAAGTATTGTGTAACTTCAAAGATTATATTCCTCTGTACAAGAATGAATGAATCCTGAATCAAGGATATGAATATACCCCATCTGACCTTGGTTCTTGAGGAGTGAGAGTGGCCATTGGTCCTTCCTACCTTCTTCTTCCAAGTCTGAGCCATAAGATTCAGTTCGGATGGTTCTAGACATTCCCTGGCTGGGTATCTCAGTCAGCACAGGGTGCTATAACAAAATACCATGAACTGGGTGATTTAAACAACAAACATTTATTTCTCACAGTTCTGAAAGTCGGAGATCAAGGTGCCAGCATATATGTGAATGTGGAGGGAGAGTTTATCTATTGGTTTTCACAACCAGACAATAAATCCTTAGAGACAGGAGCTGCATTTAATGCTTCTTCATCATCTGTTGTAGAAGGGGAGTAGAGTATTCGTTTGTGGTCCTAGGTCAGGTGGGCTGCATTAGACTGACCTGGGGAAGATTTCTGGGTCTCACCCCTGAAGGAACCTAAGAATATGCATTTTCCCAGTTTATGTTGCCTTTTAGCCAGTTTAATGAGCCATTTTTGTTGTAGGAAGCACGCAGAAAACTCTTCTTGGTTGTGATGAAGAGAAGACAACAGCGTATTCTGGGGGCTGACTAGATAGCAGCCTCTGTGTCAGGTGCTTTCCATGCATGGATTTCTAGAGCCCAATAATCCATTAAAGTAGATAGTATCATCCTACGTTTTGCACATGAGAAAATTGAGGTATAGAGAGGTTAGAAACCAGAAGTAACAACAGATATTGATTTTAGTCTCTCTGACCCAGAAACCCATGCCCTCGCAGCCACTCCATGCTGCCTGGCTATGGGTGGATTACGACATCATTAGTTTGCTTCTCAATAACTCTCCTGTTGGTGGGACCATTGCCTTGTGCACTGAACCCCCTCACTCCAAATCCCTCACAAATTTCTGGTCATCAGAATTTTCAATTTCTATGACCAAAGTTTGGCTGATAGTTTGATGTGAAAAGAAAAAGTGAAGGCTCTTGGGGAAAGAAGGATCATGATCACACGGTCAACCTCCTCTGAAAAGTGAGCCAAGGAGACCACCCTACAAATCCCTTTGCAGGGATCATTTCACTGTCTGCTATTGTGGTTGCTCTTAACTGACAATCAACAAGCAAGGGCTCTGGGGCCAATGCTTTCAGTTGGCTGGGGAACAGTCAAATAGTCATTTTAAGCACTTCATTCTAGACTTCTCAGGATCCTCAAAAACATACCCATAAAAAATATGTAGTGCTGAATCTCTAGCCCCACCCCTTCCCTCCATGTCATGAATAAATGCACAACCTGTGGCCATGAGGGCTGAAACGCTTCCCCCAGGTGGAACTGCTTTGGCTTCATGCATGGTGGGTGCCTGCTTCTAACCAAGCAGACTTGAGTGTTGGCTTCTGATTGGCATGTCTTCGATGGTGAACGGTAGGGAATCAGGGAGGTCAATCAGTCATCAGTCTCCAGTTAACCCCCTTTTCATTTTAACACCAATTTTAGACAATTCGAATGTGCTGTTAGGAAACATCGCCTCTCCCTTTCCAAAGTGATTCTGATGGGTACTGATGTTTTTATGATTATTAATAAAATCTCTGAGACAGAATTTTATGGGCACACAGAGACTCTAAAAATTCATTCTTTGTCTTGGAAAATTGTATACGTTGAGGATGATGGAGGAAATTTTTAATAAGAACGTTCAATGAAAAGTCAGGGTGTGAAAGCTAGAATTTTAAGAATCTGCTGTGGCTCCTTTTAACACTGAGTTGGTTGGCTTCCTGCAAAGGCCTTCGTGGGATGTGTTTCCTGAAGATAGTGCACCCCCAGGAAGCGTCAGCCACAAGAATGCTCGGAGTGATGGTTTCAGTTTAGGTGAGCGGCCAGCAGTCACTTCGAGAAAATGCATCGTTAACTATTCTTTGGCTTTTTTGTCCCCCAATCATCTTCCTTGCTTTCTCCCTGCTCCTCCCTTCCCTCCCCACTTCAATTCTGTCAACATTCTCCTCAGAGTTTCATGGGTCTGTTTATGGAAACTGTGTAAAACTGAAGTGACTTAGAAAGAAATCTTCATTCCATTTTAACCCCTCAATGAGAAGAGGTTGAAAAATGAGACTAACGCAAGGGGCATGATGAGTTAAACATCGATGCGCCCTGAGCAAACAGGAAGGGCAGGGCGCCCGACATCTGGTTGGAAGTCAGCTTCATAATTCATGCAGATGATATTGTGAAGAAAATTCTTCGGCAAAGCCTGGAAAAATTATCCCGTTCAATGCAAGGAACAAACTTCCACTGTTTCCATGTATGGTCCTTTGCTCAAGCAATCGAGGGTCACTAAAAGCAGTACAGTGTCCCACCTGCAAATCTCCGCCACCTCCTCACCAGCACCCAGTTTGGGGACTCCTATCAAATTCTATATTTAAAACAAGAATCCTGGAAAAGTTGGTCATTGCCAGCGCATAATGACAGGTTGCTTAATTAATGGTGTGCGTTCAGAAATGGGAGTCGGACAAACAAGGCAGCTCATTTTGATAATGAACAGATTCAGAAGAACCAGGTGACAGTGTCCTTCACATATAGTTTCATGCTAGCCATGTTTTGTGTGGATTCTGTGTTAATTTTAGAAACTGTAAAACACAACGTGCCAAATTGGTTGATTGAAATAGTGCTACTTCCCAGAGGCTAACAATCTGTTCTCTTGCAGGAGGCAAGAGGTTGCACAATGAGTGTTTACTCAGTTGCAGCCAAGTCTTAGGGAGAATTTAGACAGGTGTCCAGGTACCTCGGTGCCTCGGTTAACTGGATGGCTCGAGTATTTTGATTCTGCTTTACGTCTGCCTGTGTATTCCTTCATTCATGCATTTGTGCTTTTATTTACTGCATAATCTGTTTGATTCTCTTTGCCAGTGTAGTCCCGGACTATATTTTGATCTGGAACATTGCCTTTTTAGTCAAAGTTATATAGAGTATTCTCCCTAAAGAATGGAGCTGGTCATTTCAAATAATCTACAAGTCTTTATTCCTGAAAGGAAACTGAATTCTTGTAGACCTTTTAAACCCAACAACATTCAGTCACTGGGTTTTTAAATGAATGTATGAAAGGAAGGAAGGAAAGGAAGAAGGAGGGAAAGAAGGTCAGAAGAAAGGAAGGAAAGAAGGAAGAAAAGAAAGAAGGAAGAGAGGTGGTTTGGTTTGTGTATTTAAGTTTAGACAAACTGAAGAAACACTTACCCTTTCTTTAAATAAATACGTGCTGACTGCTAAATTATATTGTTGAATTTTGAATCATATGATAAAGTGGTACTTAACGGGCTATAAACAATAAAGATAAACATTTTTGCTCTCATGGTACTTCAATTTAAAAGCAGGAAAAATGACTTTAACAGAGCATCATATAATAGCAAATAAGGTCGTTGGCTTATTATGAAATTATAAATGTTAATTTTTAAATCACGTTTTACAAAAGCTGTTGCTGAACATGGCTATATATGTCAGCTTTTGTTGTCAGTCTCACTGAAAGAAACCATTCACTAGTAAAAAAAGAAAAAAACCCTCAACACTGAGCATTATTTAACGGGAATCGAAACAAGCCCCTGTTTTCAGGGGAGTTTTTTGCTTGAGAGAAAAGTCCCCTCAGCATATCAGGGAGATACTTCAGATAAACATTCAGAATTACCTCCTGGCTAAGCAAGCAAACCAGTTGGAAAAGAAAAAAAAAGGCAAAAAGAAATAAAAAGAAAAAAGATTAAAAAAAAAAAAAAACCTCACAAACCTTAGCCAAGACCCCCGTAGCAAGTGAGAAGGAGTTGGAACAACTCATAATTTGGGCTTTTAGTTGTTTTGCAGGGCTGTTAGTATTTGGTTTTATCCGCGAGCAATTCGGGATTTTAAGGCATCCTTCCTTGTTGCAAAGATAAATAAATGGAAATTCCGACATTCGGGGGGAATTGTACTTTTTTCTCTTTTTCCTCATTAGAACCTATTTGGACACCCTGCCCCCGCCTCCTTTTCAAGCCTTTCCGTTTCATGCTAACTCTTTAAAGAAGAGAAGGAGGCATGAAACAAACAGCAGCGAAAACCTTGTGTGGGGGTTCCTGTGAATTTCTAAATACACAAACCCAACTCTTCCCTTTTGCCTTAATGAGCATTTAGGAGAGCCTTTTACCAGGCCCTTCCTAAAGAGAAAGAAGCAGAGTCGTGATTTGCTATTGTAGTGTAAACAAAATCCACCGACATTGTTTTGTTCTAATTCTCTATTTTTTTTTTCCTTAGTCCACTGACTTCTCAACATAAATAAATAAATAAATGGCTTTCCCCAAGTAAGGCAGTTTCCAGAATGATAAGGCAAAGTAGGAAGAAAGTTTCATCACTGATTTTTTTTTTTCAGTTCTGTTTTTCCCCCCACTTCAAGAATCTGAGGCCCCATGGAAATCCTTGGAGAACACTTGGCGGGTGTGGACCGTGATAAATGAAATACAAATCAAAAGCATCGTTCCACTAACTCCTTTAGGTTCTTAAGCAGAAGAATGTTCTGATCACTGAAGCCATTTCAGGGCCCGAAATTAGAAAGTAATAAAAAATATCACACTCTCCCTGGTGGGTAGGACATTTAATTGGTTCCCCAGCAGGAGTCCTGCCGAAGTCAGAAATGCTTACTCTCTCTATCTTGGCTTCCGAAGGATTGCTTGCAAACACGACCAAATAAGTAAGAAATCAAACGAAGGGAAACCAGAAAACCAGACACGAATGCAGTAGTAAACAGCTCGGGGCTAGGAAGGATAAAGAAAAGATCCGTACTAACCCTAAATTTCTTTAAACACCTAAATCTGCTCACAACACACCGGAACAGATGGCAGGGTTATGGGTTTAGACCAACTTGGACCAACGTCACAGTGTGGGACCGAAGTTGTTCTTTGGATTAAATTCTGGCTGCAGAATGTTCTTCGGGACAGGATGGACTGTGCTCACAGAATTCTGACTGTTTGGAGTTCGTCTTAAAAAACTAGCCAGAGCCTTGATTCGCAGCTCAGGCTTGGCTGAGCGTTCCCCGTCCTCCTTGTTAAAGTGCCGAATTGTTGGGACTTTTGCTGCCTTATCCAGGGCCTCCTGGCCCACAGAGCCTGATGCTCTGCTGCCACCTTCTGTCCCAGCCGCGGCACCAAGAGGCTGTTAAACTCCAGGCTGCCCAGAAAACCCGGTGACTGTCTCCTCTGCCTCCAAGATTGGGGACCAAGTAACCTGCAAGCTCCAGAGACAGGTTACTCTCTTCTCGTCCACCTGGGGGCTCAGACTCTGGGGTTTGGCCCTTTGACATGGCTTCTTGGAGAACCAACGTCAGCTCGTTTCCTTGCCTCCCTTCCTCTCTCCCTCCCAGGCCTCGGAAGTTTCCATAGGTTAGAGGGGTCTGGAAAACGAAGTTGAAGGCAAAGACAGGGCTTTTTGTTTTCAAACGTCAGCACACTCTTGTCTAAATCATTGCCAAAGACAAATGGGATGAAGTGGAGGCAAGGAAAAGTGAGATTGAATAGCAGGAAAAAAGCCCTGACAGCAAGATCTATTGCCCTGTGGAGAGGTGTCCCCAGGAGTGAGCTATTGGGAGAGATATTTAAAACTTGAGTGGACAAAACATTAGACCTTTCACCACAGGGAACAATTCTGCAGCAGCTCCTGGGACCTGACCCTCGTGAGCACAGAGGTCCTTCCCAACTCTAGTTTTTTATAATTTCTCAATTGACTTCCTGTTCTATAAAAAGTATTTGGTTGCCGCTGAGGAATCCAACTGCTTTGCCATTCGGTTTGAGGTCAGGATGGTTTCAGGATACTTTCATTTTTGTGCAGCATTAAAAATGCCCCTGTACCTATTTTCTTTGAGCCAACGGAAAGCAAATTCGTGTAATTAGGCCTACAGATGTATATTTAGGTAGGGGATGGAGGGTAGGCAGCTCTTGGCCAATGGCCAAGAAGTGATTTTCCGAGTAGCCAGGGCTTTGCAGTAGGGCCGTTGGCAAATGCTCACCCCTTCTGAGTCTCTGGTTTTGGTTTGTCTGTCTGTCTATCTCAGAAGTCAGGAAAATGATATCTGATGCCAGTGATGAACATTTTGGAAGGACTGTGAAATGGAAGCAATGACTTAGCTCTGCATGTCGTTGCTACGGGCTCCTTCTTTGTGTAGATTTTACATTTCTCAGCATGCAGGCCTGGACTGGGACGGGGGCAAAAGGGAGGAGAGGGAGGTGAGATGCACGGTCATGTTCTTTGCTTGCAGGATCCTCCTCTTTAGGGTGACTCGGTTCAGTCATGCAGCCGATAATTATAAAGCTTCCATTAATTGCTAGGCACTGAGTGAGGAGCCAGTCAAAGAGGAGGTGAATGAAGACAGACAAGAAAACCAATGGAGTCCATCTCTCAGTGGCTTTTACCTGTTCTTAGGATAGGATGTGAAATCCCATGTTCTGCACAGCCTCCTGTGCTCTGGCCCCTGCCTCTTCTCTGATCTCGCCTTAGCCCTTTCTCCAGGGTCCGATGCACCAGCAAGCTGGCTCTATCTACTCTCATTTCCTTGGTGAGCATTGTTTCTTCTCATGTCAGTGCCTGCCTGGGTGATCAGACCAAAACACAACCAACTGGTCTTCCTCCCACCCTTTCACTTAGTTAATGCTGCTTCTCATTTCCCAGTTCCCAGCTGAAAGGTCACTCTCATAGGGAAACCTTCCCAGGACTCATGGCCTAGGTCAGGTCTCCTGAGTGTGTGTGCTCCCTTGGCTCTTGACCCATCTCCATCGTAACTCATGACATAAGGACAGCCGATGGCTCCAGGACGCGGGGTGGATTGCTGTCGAGCTCCCCACACCAAAACATGTTTCATGCAAGCAGGCACCTTGCCTGTCTTGTTGATCGTTGCTTCCCAGAGCTCCCCACAGGGCCTTATACATAGTGCATCTGTTGAGTGAATGAATAAATGAAAGGCTGAATTAATGAAGTGCTGTAACACTGTAAGGCACAAAGTGCTGTTGGAGCACAAAAGGAGGGGTAATGAATTCCACCTGGAAAAGCTTCCAAGAGGAATTTATGGTCAAGCTGGGTCTTCTTCTCTCCTACAGTTTTACTGAGCTAGAACTGACACATAGCACTGGGTAAGTTTAAGGTGTAAAACATAATGACTTGACATATACGTACTGTAAAATGATTACCACAGTAAGTTTAATTAACATCTATCAGATAGATGATAGATAGATAGACAGACAGACAGACAGATAGAACATGTGTTTTTCCCTGTGATGACAACTTTTAAGATCCATTCCTTAACCACTGGAGCTGATTCTTAAGAAAAATGTTAGCTTCCCCATTGAGAAGGGCCTAGGGTCATTTGTACATTCCTAGCTAGCAGAGGAATGGTGTGACCTTTTAATATCTTATACAAACAATATATATATATATATCTGTGGTAAGAAATGCAAACATTATCAAAATGTACAAATACTAAAAATTACCATCTTTGATTCCTGCTCACACCCCCGAGACATGACCGCTAGTCACAGTGGGTTTTTCCTTCTTGTCGTTCAGACTTTTTTTACATCTTTCCTTCAGCGATGAAATTATTTAAAATAATGTTTTATTTCACCCCAAAAGTATATTTACATTGTCCCAGGGAAGGGCCTCACTCCTTTCACTTAACTGGGATCTTGGGCAAGTCTGGAAGAGTTTGTAGGCCATTGTTTATTTCCTGGGAGCTGTGAAAGATGCATACGAAACTATTTTTACATTGTTGTAATAAAGCGGGTCTGGTCCCAATTTCCCACCCCTAGGAAAAAAGGTTTAAGTCTGAGAGACCTTTTAATAGGTGTAGTGACTATTGGGTTCTATTACAATGAGCGTTGAAAATCAAGACATATCAGGAAATCTGAATAGAATGGAATATATAAATAGTTTGAAAACATTTATATTCAATAATTCCCAAGTTCAGGGAGCTGACATATGTTGAGTGTCTGGCATTGGGCTAAGTACTTTACGTGGATCATTTTATTCCGTCTTTTCAATTACCTTGCAAAGTGGGTCCTACTATTATCATCCCCAATCAGCCGATGAGGGAGTTGAGTCAGAGAATTTAAGTTTCTTGCCCCAAGGTTAGTAAAACAAGTATGTATCAGAGCTGGGACTTGAACCTAGATAACCTGGCATGAGCGTTTGCAAGCTTTACCACTAGGCTATTTGGGCTTCTGTGTAAGTCTAAGAATGGGGGATGTGAACTCAGAAGTCTTAGTTCTCTATTCTCTCTTAGCTTTGGGAACTGAAATATTTGAATTTCTGAGTCTCAGTTTCAACCCTTATAAATGGGGATAATCACTGTCATCCCACAGGGTTGTTGGGGGCTACTAAGTGGAATCACATGTGGAAGTATTTGGTCAACTCTAGCACATTCTAGCATTTTCACGAGTGCCTCTGAGCCAGTTTCACAGTGGCACTTTTCACGATGGCTAAGGTTGGCTGAGACTCCTGAGGAGCATAATGCTGGATGAGAGGAATCACTCACATCAAAGCTGGGTTGGGTGGGGAATGACAGCTGTTCTCCCTACCGAGCTGTCCACTCTAGCTCTCGTCCTCATCTCCCATCTCCAGCTGCATTATCATTATCGATGTAGATTTGTGTCCATTTTTTAGACAATTATTTTATTGTCTTTGTCAGGGAGCAGTCAAGTGAAAAGTTGAGTCACACAGAAAGTAACAATAGTCATATTTTTAAAGTGCTCACCTCCATGTTTTTAAGGCACTCAATTTTTTGATTCTGGGCATGTAGGTTTATGGACTTTGTGTTTCCCAGAACAGATTTTGAAAATAACGTACAAATACCATGCTGCCCCCGAGCCTTGTTGTGAGATGATAGCAGGCAGAGTAAATAAGGCAAGGGAATCTCTCAAGCAAACCAGGGAGGCATTCCCAGCCCCAGCGGATTGAATCAACTCTCTCCCCTGCTTTGGGCTGTTGGTGTTTCTTCAATACCACAGGGCAGTGGGAGTGAGTGAAGGGGGGTATGTGGGGGCGAGGGGTTACCTGGGCTTATAACATGCCCTGTAAAATGTCTACGTTTTCCCTTTAAAAATCCAAACACTTGCAGAGAGTGTAAATATGCCTCTTCTCCTGCTCCACGGCCTCCTTCCTCCAGCGAACACGTGTGAAATCTCACACGTACTCGTGCGCACTGAGGCCGACTGTCTGATTCAAGACGACAAGGCTGTTCTCCATGTGTCTGTCAGAGGCGCCAAACCCCAAAAGCCAAACGAGACCAGATGGGAAACCATAAGACCAGCCCCTGCCCTCTGCAGTGTGTTGTCACCTCATTTGGGTGTGCATCAGGTGAGAAGACCAAGGGGGTCAACCCCATTTCTGAGCCAGGCTTAGCAAACGGGTCGGCTTTCCACACCTAACTCATCTTGCATCGCCAGCCCAAAGCCTTCCTCGGCCTGGCCACCTAAAAGCCATTGGCTCTCTCCCTCCCCCTCGGCTCACCAGCAGGATCTTCCCTAATACAGAACAGACACTGGAAAAGAACTCAAGGACGCTGTGGGGGAACAGAATAGGCTGTCAGCGATTGTTTATCATGGGCTTGTGAGCTGTCTTTCTGGTTTAAGTTGAGGGAGGTGCCTAGAGATCGTGGAGTTCTTCATAGCTTTGGCTGTTTCAACATCTGGGTGGATTCACTGTCTCAGCAGAGAAAGAAATGCAATAATAGTAATCCACAGAACATCTCCAGTGCTCTACAGTTTGCTAAGCACTTTCACATTTGGGACCTCCTTTGACCCTCTCAACTACCCTAAGGAGAGCAAGGAGGATACTGTCCCTCCCTCACAGAGGATGGTATTGAGACTCAGAAAGGTTGAGTGACTTACTTGAGTAACGATGGGACTAGCTTTCCTTCTCCCCACTCCTTCCCCCAAACATGTCTGGAGAGGACCCAATAATCCGACTTGGTGTAGAAGATGAACTTGGAGGAATGACCTGAAGATGCTGGGCCCCCTGGCTCCCTCATGTCCTCTCCCTTCTTCTGGCCCCATTTTCAGTTCCCTCCTGGGATCTGTGCAGGAACAGGGTCCGTTCTACCTAGGGTAACCGAGAGGCCTCCCTTCTCCTCCCTACGTTGCAGCTTGTCGCAGTCTGAGCAGAAAGCTGGCAGCGACGGGCGGCTGACATATCTTTTTGTGGACTGCGGGGAGCAGGCGGCCTGGCATTCTTTTTCGGGCTGTCCCAGGTGATATTTTTCAAACTAGTTTTTGAAAAACCGAAAAATCACGTCTGGTTAGTGTCTTGCTATTCAGGAAGGGGTGGCTGTAGGCAGCATCAGACGAGGAGACCAGGAATTGCCCCAGGGTAGAAAGAAATGCTGAGAGAGAAACATGGTTTCTGACCCGCAGGAATTTGAAGACGCAACACACAAGAGTTGTGCTTGCCCTTGGTTCCAGCACTCAGGGCCGATCAAAGCCCCCAGTGTTTGCTGTGACCCTGGCCTCTCATTTCCTTCTTGTGGATTGGCTGGGGGACCACACTCAAGGGCAGAAAATCTTCCTGCAAAACCAAATGACAACCAAATGGTTGTCATTTGTGTAAAATTCTACCAACTGTGATCTGCCTTATCTAAGGAGTCTCCAATCTCTAATTCTCGAAGAATCTTGCTCTTTTCCCACAGCTCCCTTCCCACTCGTTACTGACTGCTTCCATCAGAAGTGGCAGGATGAGGACAAGAACAATAGTTGGAGTCAGGGCAAGCACCCTAGTGTATTTATTTGCTGGTTGGCTGAATATGGGGGTAAAAAAGTCCTTTTATATAACAATAATACTGCCCCAAACACTAAACTTTCAAACATAATCTCATTTAATCCTAAGACTGATTATTAGGTAGAAATGTATGACTCTCCCCATTTTACAGATGAGAAAATTGAGGCTCATGGAAGTTTATTAACTTGCCCCTAATCATACATTAGCAGGGAGAGGTGATAGCTACACCCAGAACTCTCTCACTCTAGAACCTTGTGCTTCGAGCCCCTGCCCAATATAGGCTAGTGAAGCTCAAACTCTCAGTGCAGGCCAGAAGCAGCATTTCTACTCTGGCTTCACCTATAGTCCTGCAAGTCAAATGTAACTTGCCCCTCAGTGGCCGAGCCGAGAAAGCAGGGCCTTTCTCCCAGCTGATTCTGGAGTTAGCTTATTCTGTAGTCAGTAACTCAGTCACATTGGGAGTTCAGCTCTGACTATATGAGGGCTCCATGGTAGCACTACAGGAAATAAAAGCCCTCAACTACGCAGACCCTATTTCCCACACCAAGGGTTGCCGGGTAAAATGCAGATGCATTTCAGATAAATTTGCATTTTAGATAAACAGTAAATACATTTTTAGGATAAGTATATCTCATAATACATCCTTTAACATTGTTTACTGTTACTCTGACATGTAAAATTAATAGGGCATCCTGTACTTTTATTTGATAAACTAACTCAAAACGAATATATTTGAAGCAACTAAAAAAATATATGGGTCTAGTGTCCACGTGCATCTCAAAGACATAGTTACTATTGTACTACTACTATTAATAATTATTACTATTACTATTATTATTATTATTATTGTTATTGTTATTGTTATTAAGTACTGGAAAACCAGGGTTTCTGGGAAGCATCTATGGTTTATGTGGGATCAATGTTATAGATACTTGGATTAAAACTGGCCCAGAAAATCTGGGACAAATAATTGCTGTATATACAGGGGGTGACTATTGACTTTTGACTAGTGATTCTCAGTCCTGGCTGCACACTGACATCATCTATTGAGCTTTAAAAGATGCTAATGCCTGGGCCCCGCCTGAGAGATTCTGGGGGTAGTTGGTCTGAGGTGTGGATTAGGCATGGAGATGACATGATGACAGTAAAAATTTTTACCAATTTCAAGGCTTCACTAATGGTGTGGACAAAATGGTGGTCCAGATGCTCAGAAGTGGGGATATTCTGCGACAAGGATGGGCCCAGCAGTTTCCGTGGAGGAACAGGGAACCCAGAAGGTCGGAGGATGGGGAAGGTGTGGATAAGCAGAGAGGAGCGGGGAGACTATGCCAGGGGAAGGGGATGCTTTGGAGCAAAGAGGCAGAGAAAAGGTGCAAGCCGGGTACAGAGGACAGATCAGTCAGATTAAAGTGGCACATCTGAGTGGGAGTAAGTATTTTTTTATTAAATTGTTTTGATTCCTGTGTACAAAAACAATACATAAAGTTGTGTAAATTTTTGGAAAATACCATAAAACAAGATGAAGAAAAATCATTGTCTATCAATCTATCATTAAATGAAAATCACTTTTAAATTTCGGCTACTTTTCTATGCCTTTTGGACATTGTTTTAGAACATACCATTGCACAATTTTGTATTCTACATTTTTAACTTTACATTATATCACACACATTTCCCCATGTTATTAGGAATTCTCCGTGAACATTTGTACTGGCTGAAATTGTTGCTGTGATATCGATGTAGCTCAAATTGCCCAAACTTCCTCCTAAAATTAGACATTCAGGTTGTATACAGTTTATCACAAATTTGGGGGTTGATTTTAGACTTGTAAGAAGTAAGTGAGAGAGTCTGAATACAGTGCTTTTCCTGGTAATCCGTGGACTGAAAAACTTTTCAGGTCCCTTCTTCAAACTGTGCTCTCGCAAGGCCCAGAGAAGAACCTTAAAGGCGTCAATTCATCTTCAAAGTGAAAATGGCTCCCACCTTAGGGGTACTCTAAGCCCTGTGTTGGGCTTTCTCTCCTCAGCCCCAAGTCGCAATTCCTAACAAATAGAGGTGCTGCTTCTCCATATTATAGACTGCCGTCTGGCCAGGAAACTACTGTTGGGACCTACGATTTTTTTAACACCCAATTAAATTGGTGTAATTGGATAGAATTGCAACTTCTTTGCCTCCAGCTGTGAGTCATAATCTGTTTCACACCTGAGTGTTGTTTTACTTAATTTTTAGTACTTTTCCCAGAGTTGTGGAGATGGGGTAGAAGGAGAGAGCCCTTTCCCACTTTTCAACGTGTAGTTGATCTTTTCTTCATTTGAAGGACTCTCTGGCAGTTGGACTATCATTGTTAATCTTCCTCGGGCTAAGACTCTACTTTGACTCCAAAGTTTTAGCATCCAACACTCTCTGGGGCCCGTTGTTTAAAATGTCTAAGCAATACAGAAACACTCCAATCAGGAAAGAACATTTGGTCAAGCTAGAGACACAGCTCATGTGCCAGCTGTGAATAAAAAGGAATTTTGTTCAAGGCTCATTTGGCCCCATTCCAGGAGCTGTGGGAATGACAGGTAGATTATGCTACTCTGTTCAACTCTGATCAGTTTTAAAAGCATGAATCAGGTATGCCTTTTTGTGGTTTGGGAGATAAATTTAAATGGGGGACACCTAAGAAACTTAAAGTATAGTCTTAATATTTAATAATTTTTAAAATCAGAGGTCCACGTTGAATAACAGGGTGCACAGAGAGTAGTGTTTTGGGCCTCAACCCAACTCTATTACCTGAACCTCTTACCTAGACTCCTCCTGTCTGTCATGTGCAACCTGTGCTCATTCCTGACTTTGGCAATAGCCATCAATTCAGTAGAAGACTGTGTGTTGGATCAAACGTACTCACATTTGAGTGTGCACCAGGGCTAGGAGTCGGGGTGCATGGTACAAGCAACCTCTATTTACATGTGAGGCAGGCCTGATTTAATCTGTTCCACCACCACCCTCAATTATTAAAAAGATGAAGAGAGTGGTTCTTAACTGTATTTTAATTATTGAGTTCTTAGTTAACCTACTTGAAGCCATGGACTCTCTCATAAGACAGGAGAGCACTTTTGGGTCATGGTACATTTGGGCGGACTATTTCAGAGGTGGCCTATCCATGGACCACCTAGTCGATTCAAAGACCCCAGTCAGGGGGAACTCTTGACCAATGGTCTAAGCAAGTGCCTGTTCAGTCACATAGAGATTAGAGGCAGAAAGGGAATCAGGCCTCCTAATTTTTGCTCAAGCTCTTTAGAAGACCTCAAAGTCTACCATTGAGAGGAAACTTAAGGCAATAACTCAGATTTAGAAGTTTAACCTAGTGGAGCTTAAACCTCAAAATAAAATTAAGCCTGCGCGTCTTTGAAACTCAAATGAAAAGCAAAGGTCTATGTTGATGTGTTCAATCTATAAATACGTATTAAGCACCTACTATGTAAAAGACTGTGTTCTAAGCACAGGATAAAGCAACGAACCAGGTAGCTACCAGCCTTGCCCTTGGGATATCTGTGGTTTAGCCAGGAAGATAGAAAAGGAATAAGTACTAATTATTACATGTTGCTGCTTAATGAGCATTATAAAGGTTATCTTGAACTCTTTTGGAGAAATCGTGCTAAATAAATGATTAACTTGACTACTATAAATAATGTGAAACCCTCATGTCTATGAATAATTAAAGGTCCTTCCATTGTAGAAATACAAAGCGCAGGTGCCTCTGTTTAGCTGTGCATTCTAGGAGGGGTTGTCCCTGTCTGCAGCGGCAGCTCTAGCATGTTCCTGTGGGTTTTTGCACTCAACATATGTGCTCTGGTGCCTGTGTTGCCTGCAGTACAAATGTAGGGTGAGCCATTCGGAACCAAAGCAAGACTCTCTGATTTGAGTAGTTTGTAAATATTTATAGTACTCACAGCACTTTTCTTCTCGCATCGAATGCTGGGATAATCAGAAAAACTAATGCACTCAAGCTGACCTCATGTTACGGTATAATAAATATTTAGATGGTGCATTTTGGGTGGCTGGCTATCGAGCTGTGGAGAAGTGGCCATGGCCGCTTCATCCTAAAGAAATAAAAATCAGCATCACTCTATTTCGAACACCCGGAATGAAGTTCAGAGAGAATGAAACATCCCATTTGGAGGATGATAGATGCTCGGGTCCTTTTTGATTTTGGCACTCGAAAGCAGGCTCTTCATGTGGGAGCCTGTGCCTTCCGGCACAGCTGTTGAGTCCATGAGAGATGGAAGATCTGGTGAATGAAACCCTGTTCTTTAGGCTTCTCAAAGCTTATTGTAAATTGCCGTTGCATTTTTTTTTTTTTTTTCGTTTCAAGTATATGGGAAGGTTGTTAGAGGAGCCCACTGCTCAACTTGGTGACTAGCCTACAATGAGAGGTAATAATTCGGTGAACTCTGATGGTAAATAGCTTAGTCTTGTTGGGCCGCCATAACAAAATACCTTAGCTTATAAGCAACAGAAATTCATTCCTCATAGTAAGAGGCTGAAAATTTAAGGTTAGGGTTCCAGCATGGTCCAGCAAGGGTCATCTCTGGGTCACAGACTTCTCGTAGTATCCACACATAGTGGAAGGGGCTGAGAGATCTCTCTGGAGTCTCCGTTGTAAACCACTAATCCCATTCATGAGATTCTACCCTTATGGCTTAAGCACCTTCCAAAGGCCCTACCTCCTAATACCATCTCTTTGGGGCTTAGGATCTCAACACTGAGGGACACAAACACTCAGACCATAACTGTAAAGAAAGACCCACAACCCAAAACTTGAGCTGGGAAGCACTTGCTGAGCCTGAAGAAAAAGACCCAACATTTCCAGGAAATTTTATTTTTTTTTTAAACATCCAGGTGAGAATATGTCTTTGCACCTACCTCCCTGCCAGGCTGAACCTCAGAGTACCTTGGCAATCAATACTCAGAGCTGTTGGAATCTGCCTGGCATCACGTGCTTTCTTCTTTACTCACCCCTTGGCCTATGTTGGGCTTGGCTGCCCTGGGGTCCTCGCTATCTGGGACAGCTGGTCGAGGTCTCCGTGACCTCTCTTCCTGGCACCACTGAAGGGGTTACTGTTGTCAACGTGCTTTCCGGACAGGAATGGGGTCTGTCACATCTGGTGTCTTATCTCACATTCAAGAAGGAAATGTTGATACAATCCAGAAAAGATACACTTGGGATGAAGCAGAAATGCCATCTCCTGGGATATCTCTTCTCAAGATTTTTTTTTTTTCTAAGAAATGATCCGAATCCAAACCCTAAGTTGGTCAAAACTGGGACCAAATCAATGCAGGTGAGGTGAGGCACACATGTTGTGATCTCAATCCAGTTAGAAACCCCATTTGGATGATTCATATTTAAACCTCTTCTTCCATCTCAGGAATAAGATAGTATTTCTTGCCAGTTTTTAAAAATTCAATCACGTCTGTATTTGATCCATTCTTATCTACACGTGTGGACATTGATGTGTATGGAAGTATACTCAACAGGTTTGGTGACTTACTCAGATAATTAAGACATTAGAGAGAAAAGGTTTTTTTAATGAAAAGTTGAAAATAAGTTTTAGATTTTAATGGAATAAACCAACCCACCAAGTAAGTTAAAAGTATTGGACTAGTTTAGGAAAAGAATCAATCGTTCTTGCCAAGCTCCAAGCATAAACAGGTGGCAGATGTTGGCACAAACACCCACCCATGGCTAGGGAGTGAAGAATCACCACTTGGCCGGGATGCCTCCTTTTATATCGCTCTTCTTGTGCTCCCTTTGTCTCCCCCAGGTGTGGCACTGCCATCCAGGAAAACCCATTTTCCTGCCAACTCTTGGAAACTTTAAGCAAATGTCTGCTTCATTGTAACTGTGCATTTCAAGTTTGCTCCTAGCGTTTCCCTACCTGGTTTGAGGAAGTTCATGCATTTAAGGACTGAACTTGGCCAAACAAAAGGAAGCCAAGATTATCTCATGGAAATGGGTAAAAGAGTCATTCCTTTGAGGAGTATGGCGGGGTAGATTTTCAGACTAGGGCAATGACCTAGGCTGGACATTTTTAGCAACAGAAGCCAAAAAGGAAGTGCCCCAGGTGACACAGTGTCTGCCTTCTTAGAGCATGAACTTATTCATTAGCATCATCTGCTGAGTGGTTGGGGATGAAAATGAAGAAGTCCACAGGCACAGCAAGAATCAGAAGGAACAGTCTGTAACTTGGTGGATTGTGACATTTCCATTATCACACAGAAAGCCAGGGGTAGATTCCATTCTACTCCCGTGTCCTCAAACGTTTTAACTCTCTATTTAACACCAAGTTAGCCCCTCTCTGGGGCCAAGCTGTGACCTTCACTGAGGACTTGTCTCCAAGATTTTGTGGTTCTGAACTCCCCAATTCTAACCGCCTAGTTTGGTCAAATCAGTGAAGTGTCATGGTCTCCTGAGATGCACACCCAGCTGGGCAGGTGATACATGACATCAGCAGAAAAGAGAGCAAGAGCGAGCAATTCTTTGGTTTCTTCATTTTGGAAATGGAGATTTTTCTCACCTCTTTGAGTGACTGTCAGCATGCAAGGAAGCAATGCGTGTGAATCATGAGCAGTTGAGATGTTTTGTCACAGGGGAGATGCGCAGAGATTGCAGCATCTCTCTTAAGTGGCAAGTTATGGGTGGGCATGCTCGATGAAGGTGGAGGGGTCCATTGATCTACTGAAGCCACCTGTAGATGGCAAGACCCAAGGCAGTTCTTCTCAGCCCTTTTTTGCAACACGGACCATTTGAAAATTGAATGAAAACTGTAGTGTCTCTTGGTATTAGAAAAAAAAAATTGAGTAGCAACAATGGCAACCTTTCCTGAGCCCTTACAATGTGCCAAGGACTATGCTGAGTGCTTTCTGGACTATCTAATTTCTGAACGACCCTCGGAGGCAAATACTAATTGTTGCCAAATGTAAGTACTGAGGCATGGAAAGTTAGATTAACTTGGCTACAGCTATATTTAGCGTATTAGTGTCCTAGGGCTGCCATAAAAAGTATAGCTGAGTGCCTTAAAACCACAGAAAGTTATTCTTTCACAGTTCTGGAGGCTAGAAGTTTGAGATCAAAGTGTCAGCAGGGCCACACGCTCCTCAAGCCTCTAAGAGAGAATTCGTTGCATGCTTTGTGCGTAGCTTCTGGTGTTGCCGGCAATTCTTGGTGTTTCCTCGTTTGCAGCTGAATAACTCCAGCTTCTGCCTCTGTCGTCATATGGCATTCTGCTCCGTGCGTATGTCTCTCCCCCTGTCTTTTCTTCCCCTCCCTCTTCTTATGAGCACACCAGTTATATTGGGCTAGGACCCACTTTAATGGCTTTATCTTAATTAATTGCATCTGCTAGCACCCGATTTCCAAATAAAGTCACATTCTGGAATACTGGGAGTTAGGACTTCACATATCTTTTTAGAGAACACAGTCAACGCATCACATTTAGTGAACAGCAAAATCAGGATTTGATTCCAGGCAGTCTATCTAGTTCCAAAACCTGACTCCTTGGCCACCACACCGAATTAAAATACACATATGCACACACACACCCAAATTTCATACAATGCCGGGGGTTCTGGAGCCCTCAGCGGCCCCCATGGACCATTGAGTGGTTCTAGTGGCCTTCCCTTCCCATCAAGGAGGCATTGGCTCAAGAAGGCTGGGCTGTAGGGACAATGTACCTGGAAGGCTGTGAGGAGGAGGCCAGGGCAGGTGCCAGAAAGCAGCAGGAAGCATCCATCTAGAAGCAGACTCTGGTCAGAGACAGAGCTCTGGAGTCCTTAGAATGGCCCCAAGTGTGCCCTGGACACACGGCCAATGTCCTCTGAGGAATAAGAGGAAATCAGGCAGAACAGGTCTTTTCACTGGTTTTATTTTTAAAGCACCTATTATGTATCCAGCATGGTGCTAGGGAGCAGAGAACCTAAGGCAGATTTAGGAACCATCTCAGCACTTTAAAATTTAGGACCTGGTAGTATAAAAATCAAGAGATGCTGTGAGCTGGAACCTTGGTGAGTGGGTAACGGTCAAGCAGACAAACATCCAAATCTACGGAAAGGTCAGCTCCTCCATCAAAAATAGAGATCCCCCAAAATCAATGGAGAGGACTAGGAAGGTGCACAGGAAGTCAAAATTCAGGACAGCCGTGGGGCGGCATCTCTCAGTGCACCAACCAGGCCAGGTGACGCTTGAAATGCAGGCAGCTCTTTTCACTGATTTCAACCTGCCCAGTCCTTTCATGCCTCTGTACCACTGCACACGCAGTACCTTCATCATGAAATGCTTTTCCCTGCATCTTCTTCTATGTCTGGACCACTGTCCTTTTCCCATCACATTTCCTAGAGATCAAGCTTCAGTGCCACATTCTTGGATATGTATGATGCTCCTCGCTCTGTGTCTACCACCCTTTATTCTGTTGTCATTTGGGGCTGTCATTTCCCTGTTTCTAGCCTGCCTCACTTCGTACACAATGGAATCTTTGAAAGAAGAAGGTCGCATTTTTCACTTGATTCCCCAAAGTACAGGACAGTGCCTGTCTCGTAGTTAGATGGTCTGTCTGAGGGAATGCTTGTTGACTGGATATGTGAAGGCTTCTTAATAGGCTCAAGGACACAGGGAAGAGCAGGACATTGAGCACACCTGCTTGAGTGTGACTAAGTCACACTCCTGCTTGGGAGCAGGAGTGACTGAGTAGAGGGGAAAAAAAGGCAGATCTGTCTACATCTGGTACCTCTATGGAACTAAGAGATTTTTTAGTCAATGGCCTTATGGTGAAGGATACAGCTTAAAGACACATATGTGAGGTTCAAATCATGGTTCCTAAACTTAGTGTGTCCTTGGACAAGTTACTTGGCCTCTCTGTCTTCAATTTTCTTACTTGTAAGGTGATAATATTAACTGCGCTATCTATTTGGCAGGGGGTAGTGTGTAAAGGGTATGAGTGGAAGTGAGAATAAATTCTATCACATACTCAATACAGTACCTGACACATTAAAAAAAAAACACTCAGTAAATAGTTATTATTGTGAAGAATGTCATTGTCATGATCGCAGTAATGACTCAAGTTGAAGGCGCCTAAGCAGATCAGAGCTGGGATCTTCGGTGACCTTAATAAGGAGCATTTAACCCAACTCCTTCCGTTGGGCAGAGCTCTCAACAACAGCTACCAAAATCCTTTCAGGAGCAGCCAGAACATTCTTTCAAACGATGCAGACTCTTGACACAAGGTATATTCTCAAGACACAAATGTTTCTTGAAAAATTACATTTTCAGGGGCTTATTACCCTTTCAATGATAGTTCACGCGTCTCGAAAGCAAGACGTTTGATCCTTTCTCCTCAGAAGGACTGAGATGAAGAAATAATATCCTTTGTCAGAGTCAGCTGTGAAGGTCGTGGAGAACAGAGGCAGGAAGGGGCTCCAGGGAAGGGTTTGTTCCCTGATGTGGGATGAAAAAGGAACCAGGAAAGCAAGCTCACCCCAGTTTCTCAACAAGACCCTCAGAACTTTCCTCCTGAACCTTTTTAAAATCTCTTTTCCTTCCCAATCCGGGCTTGTATTTCTGCGCTGTGAGAGTTTGGAGGCCACTTTGAAGCGACTCATCCTATTCTGAAGGGATGCATCATTCTATAGGTTTGGGCTCTGGTCCTCTTCATGTCACTCATTCACTGTGTGTCTTTGGGCAGATTACTTAACCTCTCTGAGTCTACTTTTCTCATCAATAAAAGGAGCACTGGACTAATTCATTGAACTTTCCAGCTCTGGTCTTCACTGATGTTTATATCTGGGATATGGCTTTATTCCTTCCTAGCTTTTTGTCCATCTGAAGTGTGAAACTTCCAGGTCGCCAGAGCTGGATTCAAAGTTGAGGTACCTGGGGCAGAGCTCTGACTGTCAGCAAACTTCAACTTCCTACTCTGCAAAATGAGAGAAACATATTGCTTTGCTGGGTGGTGGTAAGGCCTAATGAAATAGCATCATAAGTTTCTAGCGCAGCACCTGGCTTTGGAGAAGGTAGGTTTTTTCTTTCTCTCCAACAACTGTCTTCTCCAACTCCATTTTTCAGTCTAGATGATGTAGCCTCTCCCTCCCCACTCTCACAAAGCCCAGAGTGGGAAGGTGAGGGTCATGGGAAACCATCCTTCCTCCTTGGGCAAGCCCTGTGTTCCACCTCCTGCCCTCAAAGTTGCAGGTAAGTGCCCTGCCCAAATTCATGAGCGTTGCCTTTCTGATGATGATGATGCAAATGACATTTATTGCATGTGGCAGGCTCTGTGCTGAGTGCTTAAAGGGACAAAGGGACATTCCTTTGCCTCTCACACAATGGGGATGCTATTATGCCTGTTTAATAGATGGGGAAACCAATGATTAGGGAAGGTTTCGTAACTTTCTTAGTCAGCAGGAAAACAATCAACACACTGGGCAAAATCCCAGTCTTTTGATGAAACAGACACTTTTCCCTATTGCCCTGGTAATATATTTCTTGTCTTAGGAGATCCTGAGCCCTTGGGTGGGATTAAGTGAAAGCCTTCAACCCTGCAGAAAGGAGAAGGCAGAGTGGGTGCAGTGGGGCTGGGAGGGCAGGCAGCCAGGAGTGGTAGTGTCTCAGTTACAGCCTTGGTTTTTCATAGAAGGGTGGCTGACCAGTGGCACTGACAGTGTACAGCCCAGGTGGCTGTCAGGCTCTGATTGGCATTTGGGTCATTAGTTCCAGCAGGGCCAAAAGTTGTGCATGGAGCTTAGGGCTGGGAGAAGTGAGGCATGAGACCTGGGGTTACCCAACGGCCAGCTGTGACCCTGGAAGGCTCAGCTTACATCCCCGCGTGTTTCTGTCTGGGAACAAGGAGAAATCCGGCCTCCAGGCTGGGAGCTGTCACTCTTATTTGTGTGTGTGTTTTTTCTCTGCTGCCAGGTGCTCCCGAGCCTGCAATGTGAGCAGAGTCTGGAAATGCTTGTGGCTCCTCACTGGCTGAGAAGGGTGAAAAAGAGGAACTAGGGAGTGGGGCCCATTACTGCAGAGGCTGGAGAGCAAGCTGCTAGCTGGGAGAGAGCAGAGCTAATGCGGCGGGTCAAGGGCCTTCCTCCCTCAGGTGTGTGTGTCAGGCTGGGTCCTGCCGGGGATTCTGTGCTCTCCATGTGCTCAGCTTGTCTCCTGAGCCCCAAGGCAGAATTTCTCCATTCCAGACTGTTCTTCTCGGTGAGGTGATCTTGGGTTGGAACTCTCACAGCAGTAGAACTTAGGTGTTAAGAGTTAGTTTTGACTAGGTGAAAGCCTAGTTCTATAGGGTCAGCTGTGTGACTTGTCGCCAAAATGCTCTGGGCCTCAGTTTCCTCATCTGTAGAATAGGGATAAAAACAGGACCTACCTTTTAGGTTCCCTGTGTGCAAAGATGAGCAATATAAAGCAGTTGGCACCAGCTTTGACACATAGTAGGGTCCCATTAAATGTCGTTAAGTGTTCAGAATTCTTATCAGTAGCAGATCCTGCCCAATCTCTTAGATGTGTGTTTGAGTCATAACATTAATGCAACTTTGCAAAAATCTACTGACCCACGCTCCTGGATCCAACAGTGTGCCCTCCCAGATAAATGAAGGTTTATCATTAAACTTCATTCAACATTTAATAAGTTTCAGCAGACATAACACAGCAGCATTTACGGTTTGTAAACTCATTTGATCCTACAACCCTCTGAAGCAAATGCGATTTTATCTTTATCATCTCCAGTGTCGTGTGTTCAAGGTGACACAGCTAGTCTGAGGCAAAGCCAGGACTGGGAAGCAGAGTGCCCTGAACCACTAGGTGATCCTGTCTCTCCCATCATAGCTATGCAAATGCAAGTCATTCCTCATCTTGTAAAGCAGAGGGATGGAGAAGATTCCAGAAGGGAGGCAAGGAGGAATTTTGTCCAAAATGTCCCTCTGGTTTTGATGGAAGTCCTGAATTTCTGCAGAGATGGCCTAAATTTTCCCTCAGCCTAAAAGAGAAAAGGCATGAAGTCCACAGCGCTTGTGGTCACCTCAAAGCCAGCACAAATGCCAAATTCTGCTTCAAAACTGACAATTCAATGCAATGGAAGGAAAATGTACAGTCTCTGAATAGGATCTCCCCAAAGATAATGCTGAAGTTCCAACCCCAACAACCCCGAAGGCAACCTTTTTTGGAAATGGGGTCTTTGTAGATGTGATCAAGTTGAGATCAGGTCACACAAGATTAGGGTGACCCTAATTCAATGGCTGGTATCCTTAAGAGTAAGATTTTGCCTGAGACTCTGACACACGGAGAAGAACATATAAGGACAGAGGCAGAAGTTGGAGCGATACAGCTACAGGCTGAGGAAGGCCAAGGATTCTGCAATTGTCGGAAACTAGAGAGTGGCGAAGGGACAATTCTCCTCTGAGGCCTTCAGAGAGTATGACTCTGCTAATGTCTGATTTTGGACTTTGGGCTTCCAGAATTGTGAGCAAATAAATGTTATTTCAAGCCACCCAGTTTGTGATAATTTATTACAATAGAGCTAGGAAAGTAGAACAGTCTGCTAGAAAGGAAATCCCGGGGTCGCCTTGGAAATGATTTTTTTTCTGAATGTACCTGAGAGATGAAGAAACTGAGGGCCAGACTTGTGCGCAGGTCAGTGAGCTCAGGGCTGAAGAGCAGACAGGGTGGAGGGCCACTTCAGAGTCAGGACCGATGGCAGCTGGGTGTCATTAAGTTCTCAGTGACACAGCTAGCACTCAATGTCACCAAGTACAACGAACCTTTTGCTAGTGTGGGGTTTGCGGTCTCCATGACACTCCACGTCGGGCAAGTGCGCTGTGTGCTTTCCTTCTGAGTCCTTTGGGGAGACACTGCTGGACTTGTCCCCTCTCAGCTCAGCACACCCTCCCTGGGCAGGTGGAGGCCTGCACAGAGCAGGTTTCAGGTGTCGAGCAGGCTTTCTGGGCCCCATTCTCCATGCTGAGAGAGGACCCTGGCTGAGGCCAGACACTTTACAGTGCGGTTAGGTGTCGGAAAGGTTTCCATGTGAAAAGAGGCCAGGACAATGGCATCGATGCGGCTCTTTTCTCTCCCAAATTGAAAATATTGAATATACCCAATTCAGGTAACGATCATCAGGAACAAGTCGTTAGAAAGTTTGAAGAGATTTTTCAAGGCACGGAAGACAAATGACATCGATAACCTTCTGAGGCCACCTCTCCCACCCCCACCCTGGCCTGCCAGGGCCCTGCAGGGTGCCGGGCTGATAGTTCTGCCAGGGGGTCTAACTGGGAGTCAGGCAGCTGCTGGAAGGAAGGTTATGATCCTATAAGAATCCTCTAAAACCAAGCCTCTGCCCCACTTAGAAAAATGCACTTTGTAGCTCCAACTATCTGAATGTTAGGAAGGGACTTGCCTACATGGATAGTTGCCTCATTTGTTTAACTCTGTTGGGGGAGGCACAACCCTGCTCCCAAGCCAACACAGTGTCCACCATCTTTGGGATATGGAGCATTTTATCTACCTCCCGTCTTATTTATTTATGTGTAATTTTTCACCTGTGGGCTATTAACTCTTCATTTTTCATACAAGTACATGAGCTATTCTTTTGAAAAATTCACTGAGTAGTTGAATCTTTGCCTTTTTCTAAGATTTTACTAACTTTTCAAACTATTATGAGTCATTTTGTGCTTCAAAAACTCAATTAAAATAGATAATTATCACTATTTTTCTCTTAATAAAGGTTATAGTCTTTTCAATGATTAAACTTAAGATCAGAAAATATTATTTCAGGTTTAGATCACTGCGTGAGATCTGGAATCAGTACATTAACTGTTCTGAGCATGCAGAGAGCCAGGGTGTTTCCAGAAGCTTCTTTCCTGGCCTAGAGAGAGTCTGAGTTGCAGAGATGGGTGGTGGCACTCTGATGGGCTTTACTCTTCTCTCTTTTAAATTTTACTCTTAAACATTAGCAACAACAACAACAAAATCGATATGCCTTCAATATGTGGGGAATGTTGTGCTTCCCCTACAGACAGTGGCTGGGAGAAACTTCCAGAGACAGATATCACATAGGAGGCTGCTTTCCATAGCTCTTTAGGGAAGGAGAATCAATCACCTTGACTGAAATGATTGGATTCTTCAGGAAAAAAAGTATTTTCACTGAACCTGGCTGGGTCTTCTCCATTAATTGGCCAGCTATTTGCCTAATTTGGTTTTTCCAGCTACGCACAGGTTGGTTAGCCTTCGAGTTCCCTGGAGGACTTAATGTCAATAAGTTTCCCATAAATGCCCTGGGTTTCTCCAGAAGTCACCCCCTTTTCTCCCCCCACCCTTTTCCTCCTTTGAGGCCTATGAAGTAAATGCTTCTGGGGGGAACTGACCCTTGGTGCTCTGGTGACCCCCAAAGTAAATCCAGCCTGTCTACCTCCACCCCCAGTATATGTGCTGGATAAAAACAAATATCATGTCCTACTCCCCCTAAGCCTTACTGTGCAGAAATTCTGGTGCTGCCTTGGAGTTCACACTATGTCCTTGTGTCAGGACCAACAAAATCATGTCTAAAGCAGGTCGGCAGCCCTGAGGGCATTTAAGCCCGGAGCAGAATAGAAACAGCATCATCTCTGCTCCCTGCACCCACAAACTCCATAAACTCCCCCTGGGAGCCTACTGCCTTGTGCTCTGCCCTCCTCCTACTTTCTGAACATCAGGCACCCCAGCAACCTCTGACATCACCCCCCATCCCAGAGCTGCCTGTTCTTAGCTGAGAACCTAAAAGCCTTGAACTCCCTCCTCCTTGGGGTGCCTCTAAATCCCTTCAGTGGCTTCTCTATTGGGAGCTTCTGAAGCAGGTGTCATCTCTCGATTGCTGCAGAATATATTAAAAATTCTTGATAACAACACTTTATTCTTAAATATAAAACCAGCCCTTTTCAAAGGCCCCCTGAAGGGCCTAGAACATTCCCTGACTATAGAGAAGGAAACATTTTATCCTAGTGATTTTTAAGCAGAGAAACACTCAATCGATGAGGCCGTCTATGTGCGTGATCATTTACACGGCGCACTAGCGGGGGCAATCACAGGGCTCCCTGGGTCCCACTCAGGCCCAGCCAGCTCTCCATAAGGGCCAACTCTCCTCTCAAACTCAGTTGGTGAGCGCACACAGTACTGGCAGGGAAGGGTGTCAAAAGGCCTCATACCTGCAAGTTAATCATATGCCCATAGCTTTGCAGAAACATCCACCTCAGCTCTGGAATCTTCCTTCCGACACTTGTGGAAATCCAGGCCTGGCTCCCAGAGTCTTCAGACTAAAAATCAGGCAAAATAGGGTTAAGCAAATCAGGAAGCAGAGGGAGAACTGGATTTGGACTTCCCAGAAACTGGATTGTCACTCCGAACAAGTAACCAGTCTAAATGTCATTTCCCTTTCTGAAAAGTGGGACTAGTACTAGTTCCTGCCTCCTAGGGTCGTTGTGAGGATTAATGGCATAGTGCCTGGCACATGGTCCGTACTCAGTAAATGTTAGATATTTTAGATATTGTCACCAGTGTCATCGTTTTCATTATGACTCTAAATTTAGCCTCAAAGCTCTTTATGTAGAAAGAGCTGGGAGCCAAAACAGTGACCTTCCTTCCTTGCATCCTGCTCACTGCCAGGGAGAGTTGATTTAGGTAAGTAACCACTGCCATGAGTGCTTTTCATAAAGTTTGAAAACAGTTTTGTAGGTAATGGCCTCCCACAGCCAATGAGACTATAAAGCACCAGACATCCCCTAGCAGAGGCTGGGGATACTCATTTTTGACCTTGGAGAGGGAGTTTCGGCATGGCAAAGAGGCATCTGATTCCCCTCCTTTCAAACCCCTACAATCTGTGCAGCTAAGGAAAGAGTCAATTTTTATAATGTATCAGCCCATTAACTAGAAGGCACTGGTCTTTTGTCAATTTATTCATTTTATATACCTTTTATCAAGGGCCTCCTGATGCTGTACTAGATACCAGGAAACTCCCTGTGGAGCTCTACTTAGAGAGAGAAACTCTCCAAAACTGGAAATGTGAACAAGAAGATGAGCCAAAAAAATGGAACTGGAAGAAACGGGAGAGGGATGGGGTTACTATAAAGAATGGGCAGAGATAATCTCTCCTAGTCGGTGACATTGGGTAAGACAATGAGAAAAAGCCAACTATGCAAAATGCAGAGAGAACAAGATTCCAGAAAGAGGGGACAGCAAATACAAAACTGTGAGGTGGGAACAGTTCCACGGGGTAAGAAACAGAAATAGGCCTGCGGCCTGAATCCTGTCACCAGGAGAAGTGGGCAGTGAGATAAGGCTGGATGCTCAGAGGTTTCAAGGCCCTTCAAGGCCTTGTGGGACATAGCAAGGATATGGGGTTTTGTTCCAAAGCAGTGGGAAGTCACTGAAGTGGTTCAAGTATGGGCAACTTCATTGATTTGACCCAGAGTAAACATCTTCCAGTACGGGATCTTCCTTTGTCATTGTCTTTGCAACATGGAGAAATATTTTTGCAGGGGTAGATCAAATAGGAAGGGAAAACTCTGCTAATGAGTCCATGGAAGTAAATGTAGAGGCCAGAAATGTGTTTTACAATGAAATGTGCTTTGAAATGCCAGGAATATATTCCCAACCGATTCTTGAGTCTTTGGGGGCGGCTTTCAGCTCACATGAGCTATAATGAAGGTGGCGCTTATCAGTCTGAGCTTGAGCTGCCTTAATTAGACCCAGATTTTCTATCTTTAAATTGGTCTTACATCAAAGCTAGAGTTATAATTGCAGGTGATACATTTGCAAGCTGCATTGTTATGTAGAATACAGCTGCCAGCAGGTTGTGTTGGGATTATTGAAAAGCAATTTGCAGGGGAGGTCCATGGGGGAAGGTAGTTCACCTCCCTAAGCCTAAAAAAAAAAAAAAAAAAAAGAGCAATAGATAGCTGGAGGTCTTGGGGAAAACATGTTTAACAAGAGGTATGAGGGAAAAAAAAGACCCTTCAGCATTTACCAGTTCTATTCTGCATGCACATGCACATTTGGCTTTAGCCACTCCAGGTTCTGAGACTCGTAGCTGCTGAGATCCAGGTTGTTAGAGGTCATTGCTGGTCTGCATTTGATATGGCTGCGGGTTTGGCTTGTGGGGTCATAAAAGGTTATCGTGAAAGCTCAGGCAGCTGCAGGCAATTTTGTGGCCAATTCCCCACCCTGAGTTTTGGAACTGGGAGACTGTAGGCTTACAAGGTGCTCCGAGAAGATGCTGGACTTGATTTTGTTTGTTTGTTTGTTTCTATTTTGAAGGGAAGCTGTTTTTTTGTGACCAGACCCAGAGTCTCACTGGAGAACCATTTTTTTTTTTTTTTTTTTTTTTTGTCAGTGAAGGAAGATTGCCCTAAGGGCAATATGGACATGTTCATAGTTTAGAGGAAGTAGGGGGACTGTGGCTAGCTGAGTCTCATGGGAAAGAAGAATGTCGTAGAAGTTAGAAAAGGCCACTCAAGTTAAAGGGCCATTCAACTTTTAAAGCATAGCTTCCAAATTTCGGGGTGAAACACCACTAAGGGAGAGCTCTGTTCATCCATTAACGACAGGTACGTCTTTCTTTGCATATTAGCTTTGCATGTCCAAGAAAAATGTCTAGCATTTAGTCAAAAAATAGATTTCTGGGGATCTGCCTAACTCACTGATTTGCTGTTAAGTGGGACATAGCAAACTAACCGCTCTCCCCGCCCAGACAGCATTGGCCACAGTGTTGCTGAGTTAGGAACCGTGTGTTAGAGCCCCCAGAAGATGTTCTGAGAAGCACAATAAGAAACCCTTTCTGTATTATTCTCTCCCTTTTTTTCTCTATCATCATTTCTGCACCTACTTTGTAAACATGAGATAGATTTTCATAGCAAACTCTGATTCTTGGGGGTCATTGATGAAGTTGTGCTGTCTACAGTTGTGTCTAGAGCCCACCCAAATGACTGGTCACTTCTGAGGGGTGAGGGACAGGGTACGGGGTAGGAGGCAAACACTTTTCAAAGGTTTGGAAACTTGTGTGTAGCTGAACTTTTTCCCTTTTCATCTATCTGCTCTGGTGGTGAACAGCCTTGGCCCCTGGGGAGGCAGATAACCTCTTGCCTCTTCAATTGGGATAACGTCCATCCCTGGGCAAGAAGGTATCTTTATCTCTAAAGAGTTTAGGGTTAAGGAAGGGGGGGGCATTAAGTTTGTTGCCAAAGATAGAAAATCCGGGCCTCTACTCCAAACCACATTCACTTTTCTAATCAAACTGGCTCATATGATTTCAATTATTTTTCCATCCTCTCCAAGGGCAGTGGGCCATGGGGTAGGCTGATGACCTGTGAAATTTTAATTTTAAAGAATGAAACTGGTTTTGATTTATTAAAATGTCAGCTATTCTTCTGGTTCTGTGTGGGTAAGAAGAGGGCAAGAAGAGTTGCCAAAAGGCTAAGTGATATCCTGTGACTCCTCTTCTTCAGCCTTGGCAGCCCCTCAGGCCAAGCAAACTTCTATGCCCAGGACACGTGGAAGACTCTCCTCTGACTCGCTAATGAAGTGGCCTGAAGTCACAGAGCCATACGTGGACTTCTGACAATGTCAGCAGTGCAGCCGGGTGGGGTTGTGTGAGGTTGGACACCACAGGTGTCTTAGGTGGGGGTTTGTCAGAGCAGAAGTGATTGGGTCAGTTTTCACTGTGCTTGATCTACACCCTTGATTTCTCTTCCCCATTTCTGGTTGACATTGTTAAATATGGCATCTGTGGGAGTCCATTCTAGACTTCTAGGTCAGTGTGTAGGCCAGCGAGACGGCAGGGATCTGCTCCACTTGGTAGAATTTGGCCCTTTGTTCTCTCAGACTCCTGCTTTGACTCATCAATGAAATAATCCTCATGCCCTTCATCTTATTCGCCTTCACATTCCCCTTGGAAGTGTTGAAATGAATGGACTCATTGTATGTATGTATCCATCAACATGGATGGGTCTTAAAATATGATCCTGAGTTCAAAAGAAAGAAAGAAAAAGAAAAGAAACAGAATGAGATAGATAAGACACTGTGATCTATAGAAGTTAAAAGTAGATGAACATGAAGCATCAATACATAAAAAAACAAAAAGATCACATTAAATAATTAGAAGAAATGACTATGAGAGGAGAAGAATGCAAATGGAATGTAAGGATCAAAAGGAAGAAACAAAATGAATGAATCACTCAATCTGTCAGTGATGATAATGTGCCATGAACGAAGAGTACGATAGTCTTCTCATGCTAGACCTTGGGTTAAGGACCCAAGTGGCACCAAGGTGATCAGCTCAGCCTGAATCTTTCCATGCTGTGGCTTTGTATCTAGATGCAAAGGACTCCACCAGAGAAGACAGGAGACATGCTCCTAGAGCAAGCGCCTCCCAGAGGAGTTTGACAGCATGAGAGGGGGCTGCTTTCTCCTTCTGTGATTGTGGCTCCTTCTCTCCAACGTTGTGATGCAAGTTATCATGTACAGGCAAATCCCTAATAAGAGAATTCAGGGTTGGGTCAAGTGTGCCTTGACTCTGTGCTTGATACTCATTCATTGTTTACATTTGCTTTTTCTCCCTTTCCTCTCCATCATCCCGTTACCTCCAGCCTGGAAATGCAGAGATGACTCACAGCAGCATTGTTGAACTAAGGGGAAAGTTAGGTGTCCACATCTAAGAACAGTTTGTCTAAGATGCCTGGGAAATGGCATGGGGTGACCACAGAGGTTTACCCTCTTTGTTGTATCCTCACTTTTACCCCCTCTTCTCACACACCAAGCATATTTGTACTTTGTAACTGCTCTTTGCCAGAGGTTTTTGTGAAAGAAATGAAGGATGCAGCCTACAACTAACAAGATATAAGATTTAAAGCATCAGGAGGACTGGGAAAGAGTGCTAAAAGAGGAGGGTGGTATGAGGCCAGTCAAAGCAAGAGGTGGGGAAGGGCAAGGTGTGATCGGGTTAGAGTGGGCACCAAGTTTGGCTGGAAGGGGAGAGTAGAAGAGCCAGGAGGTTGGCCTAGAACAATAAGGGCTTTAGACTTTTGACTTTCTCTGCATTTCTCAAAGCACGTGCAGTGGAACTCTGGTTGAGTGGCATGCTTGGAGGAGTTCTGGAGAGGAGAGAAGTCTGCTCAAATAGCTTTTAGAAATACTGGGTTAAACTCAGTTAGGTGCTTTTCTCTACTGCAGGATTTATCTGAGGGTTTATTGTAAAAGATGCACCGTGAATCTTCCTTAAGGGAGGATAGCATATGCAGCATTTTCCAAATTTATTCTACCAATGAACTCAGTTTTCCAAAGTGAAGTTTATGGGATTAGTTTAATCTAGTGCTCTAGAAAATGCTTTTCCAAATGAATGAATTATGGAATGTTTGGGGAAGGGAACCAGTGAAAAAGCAATCCCATTCTTGGTTTGCTGTGAGGCCTATCTTAGGCCGTACCCTCCCTCCTCAGACTCATTACCATAGCTTTCTTAACCTCGATAGATGAGGGCTGAGTTCTGTGCTTAGTTTTACCAACTTTGGGAACACCTCTGCTTTGTAAATGGCAGTAGGACCCCCAGGCCTTGACATGTGGGTTCTTGCAAAAAGGAGGCCACTGATTCTCGTTTCAGTCTGAAATTATTATACCAGTCAATGGTCCTAAAACATTTTGAGGTCATGAATCCATTTGGAAATGTACTGGAAGCTATGAACTCTGTCCCTGGGCAGCGGAAGAGTGCAAGAGGGAGCTCATAGACTCATAATTTGTATACTATATTAAGGGATTTTCCAAGTCTTTTGAGATCTGTCTATAGAATACCTGCACATACACGCATTGGCCCATTGGCCCATTGGTTGGTCATCACCATTTATCTTAGTGCTGGTTTCACTTGGGTACTTTAATGGACAGTCCAATTAACCCACTCACAAAATTGGCTCTGTGGCCCATATGTGACTTTGCTTGGAGGATGACCCAAACAGGCTACCCAGAAGCCATTTTCTGGGGGTGGTACTGGGAAGAAGCACGGAGAGACTTCAAACTTGTTTTTAATTTAACAGCTTTACCTTTGTTTGGAAACAGAGAGGGTACAGATGAAATTGTCCATCCAAAAGACTCAGTATTTCTTTCAATTTCTAAAAGTGTAGGGGATGTGTCACTGAAATTGCTTGTGTTGAAGGGAATGAAGCCAAGCCAGTCAGCCTGGGACCCTATGACGGACTTTATGCTTTTCTCAGATGAACACTGAGCTTTGCTCCAGCGTGATGGGCTGAAGCAGGTCTGATGAAGGGAGGGAAAACTTTAACATGTAGTCTGTCCTGGAGATCCCAGTAGGACACGTTTTCCCTAAATTCTTTTCTTCAAGGTCACTTAAAGGATAGAGCCAAGTAACATAGCTTTTCTAACTATATTGTTTCTTGGAGAATGGGGACATGCCTGGTGGCCTCTTTCTCTCGGTTTGCCATCTCCTCTTCCCTATTTTCTGGGAGCCTGACTGTTTTATCATTTCTTCATTTTTAACCTTCTTTTGTCGTTTTATTTTAGTTATGGCTCCTAAGTACCAAAAAGCCAGTTTAGGTTATATTTTAAAACCAACATAAAAATCTTTATCCTTTAATGTGATGGCTTTGACCCATTCACCTTTATTGTGATCATTCAGCTGCTTGGACTTATTCTAACCATTTTCTTTTGTGTATTTTCACTTATCAAATCTATCTATCCAACTTGCTTTGTGTTGAGCATAAGGGATGGGAGAAAGCATTCTGTTGCCTTTTTATCTCATACAAAGACTACACACGGAACTTCCCTGAACTTCTCAGGTAATTCTGTCCTTTATGTCCTGAGAAGCCTTATCTCTTTCTATCCTTGAGAGGTAGGACAGGAAGGAAAGAACTGGGTGCTGAGCCAAGAAGTGAATGGAGTGTTGCTCCCTTGGTCTTTCTGCCCAAGTAGAAATAATGAAAAGGGCAAGGGATGAGATTAGAAAGAATAACAAGCAGAGAAGGTGGCAGCTGGTTTTGAGATCTAGTAGTCAGAGCCAGATAAAGCTTCACAATCTCAACGATAGGACTTGATTCATCATCTGGGGGCCAGGCTTTGGTGACAGAGGGATTTCAGCCTCTCAGTTTTTAGGACTGGTAACAATAGAGCAGGCTTTCTATCTGCCTTTGCCTTCGCTATCATCTTTTTTCTCCCATGATTGTGGCTAATGACCCAGCACTTGGAACTCAATCCTATGGCCTTCAGACGTCAGCAATTACTTTTGGTTTCCAGATGAATCAGTCAGCCTGCAGCAATGCTAGTTTCTCCAATGGCTGGCCCAATAGACTAGTGGCCATACACTTGCCCTAAATTTGGTTGGACTCTAGGAATAAGTGGTCAGAGCTGTCCTGAGAAGATTGTGTATGCGTGTGGCCCAGCCGAAAGCTCTTAAAGCAGGGCTTGAAAGACATGACCCATAATAAGCAGTTGTAAATTGTTTTATTCTTGTGCCTCCAGCTGGGAGTCAAGAACTATTATGGTTTTTTTTAATGGATAAGGAAGAGTCCAGTGCCTTGGTGCTCTTTGACAGATTGGGTGCTCCTTCCTAGCCTAGAAGAGCTATGCACACAGACAAATATGGACAGCATGAGGCAGAAGGGTCTCCAGCAAGGCCAGGGACCTAGGGTCACTAAACTTGCTCATGCTGAGGAGAACAAAGCCAGACCATTCAGCCTGGGACCCTATGGCTGACTTCATGGTTTATTAAGATGGACACAGAGCTTTGCTCTAGAGTGACAGTCTGAGGCTGTGGCCTGCTGCAAGCAGGTTTGCCTAAGATGTAGAATATACACAGGCTGGGCCAGGGGGAACCTTAACAGTCTTCACGCTGTGGCTGCAGTTGAGCCATCCAGAGGCCAGAGCCCCAGATGCAATTCAATGCAAATGGCATTTACTCAAGACAAAGATCTCTGTTAGGGTGAGCATTGAGAGCCAAGCACTATAAAACCACAGTCCTCTGGCCTTTGGAACATACATGGTGTGGAGTGAGTGAGACTTACATGTGAACATTGGAAATCAACAGGAGAGCACAGACCATGAGAATAGCGGTGGAAGGGTGTCTGTGGGCTTCAGAAGTCTGGGAATGCATGCAGAGGGTAGCTAGGATGCCAGGCTTTGGTGCCCCTCTGGGCTTGAATCTCTATTTTGTTTCTGTTTACAGATTATGTGATCTTTGGTAAGGTAGTTTCTTCACCTATAAATAACCTGATAGTATTTTGTGAACATTAAATGAGGTAATACTTGTGGAGTGATTAACACTGGGTAGAACATATAGTAAGGGCTCAATAGGTGAATGAAAGCTATTATTATTCCTAGAGGACATGGTGATTTCAAGGCCACTGAGGCCTCTAAGGGAATAGAGAGAAAGAGAGAGAACACTTAGAGTAAGAGGAACAAAGAACATGAATACAAGTTAATAAAAGGGCCCACCTAGAAATTTTTTGGGTAGGAGGGCTTCACACACTCAATAAATATTGATTAAGTTAGTAATGACCAGGCAGCATGGAATACAATGGTGAACTAGGCAGAAGTAATTCCTGTTCTCAACTGGCCACTGTAGAGAAAGACTTGGGGAAAGGTGCCAAAATATTTTATCAAATCCAACAGTATTTAGGTCAAAGCTGAGGGGTCTGGTGTGGAGTGGACATTGCAGAGTGACCTATGCAATTGATTGACAACATGGAACTCTCTGGAACTCCTGGAAAGTCCTACAACCTGGAACATTAATTACCATCTAATGCGAGAGGCATCTAAACTGCAGAATGGTGGACAATGTTTGTCTGCGCCTCCCCTAACTGAGTCACAACAGTGCTGCTCTGTGATATGACTACTGCTCTAGGGGTGATCACTCCTCCTAGCCGATGATTGATAGGAACAGGCATGTGACTCACTTGAAGACAATGCAGTATGAAAAGTCGTAGATTGGAGGTTTCTGAAAAAGTCTCTTTTTTCTTATTAGAGAGTGTCTAGAGAGTGTCTCTTGATAGACACGACAGAGAAACGCTTCACCCTGATTGCCACTGCCCACCATGTTACAGTCATGAGGAAAGCCTGCCTTAGGATGATGCCAACTCATGGATTCCAGATGGAAAGATCGGAAGAACATGGGTCTTTGATGATCTAGTTGACTGGCCAGAATGAACTCAGCAGCCCAGCTACCTCTGGACTTTCTGTCCTTGGGATATATTACCTTCCTCAGTATTTAGGCCTGTTTGAATGAAATTTTCTATTATTTGCACTCTAATGCATCCTAATGGACACACTTGATAAAACAGAACCAGACATTTATTTAATGATTATTTCTGCAGTTGGCTTTGTCAGGGCTTTCGTCCTCCCTAGAGGAAGCACACTCAGCTAAGCTCAATCATTGCTCATCGGACAGCCTGGAAGATGCTCCCAGGAACACTCATTCTTCTGTGGATGGAAATGCAAACGCTTTGGATTAAGTCAGCTTTAATAATAGCAAGCACTTTCCAGACTTTGCAGATATGATCTGCAGATAAAAAGGGGCATAAAGGAAGAGGCAGAAGTGATCAATTAAAATAGAATTCACTTGAAATCATAAAATGGGAAAACACACTTTTAAGATTTCAATCATCTCCAGGGAAGTCACTGCAGGTTTTGGAGAAGAGAGTGTTAGTTTTAGGCAGTTAGTCATGTTTTTCTTGCCACCATCTCATATCTTCATAACTGCATCTCTCCATTGTTCCTCTATGACTGTCTCTCTTTTCATCTCTTCATCTGTTTTAAAAACAAGTAAAACAACAAACTACTATCAGACAAAATTTGGCCACAGTTACTTTGGTAGAAATTTTATATTTTTATCCAACACACAGGCAAAAAGAAAGTTCTGATGTGAAAAGAAAGCCTCATGTGAGCCTTCCACTTCCCTGCCAAATGGCTCAAGCTCACCCTACCTTTTTAATTTTACAAAATATTTGTGTTGTGTCTTCAAATTTCCATGGTACACCGGCAGGCTGGGTAATGGAAGGGAGGCCTGGGGGATGAGGTGTCTGGCTTGGCCAGGCAGTGGGCTGCAGGTGCTTGGGAAGGGTGGCCAATGGGAGAGACTTCTTGGAACAAGCCTGACAAGTTACCGCTGGCCCAAGCCTACGGCCTCATCTCCCTCCAGCTCAGCCCCAGGTCACCAAAAGGAAATGTATTTAATTTTCAAATCCCTTCTAGAGCCAAAGAGAATTCCAGCAAAACAGCCATAAATGTTGAAAGAGTCTTGTCTGATTTAGGAAAACATTCCATTGGATTTAAAATGAAATATCCTGTGACTAATCTCATGTAAGACTGGGAATGGGACTAACTGTTCAATTTGGTGGTCAGTGAGGGGACTCCAGAGAGAGACCTTGTCCCTCCCCCACACCACTTTGGGAACGACAATAAATCAGCCAGGACCGAGTTTTCAAACAAGGATTGCAAAGGGTTTGCTGTTTGATCCTCAAGACCCCCTTCTTCTCAATTTCTCATTGATTTCCCATCAAGAGAGTTTGTGCAACTGAATTCCCCATGCAATTCTGGCACTTTGTAAGCCAGTAAATAAATCCCAAATGTTAATTCTTATGAGGACAGTATTCCCTGCCAAGAAATGAATAATGCACTGTGAAAGAAGCAGCATCTTGCATGCTTGAATGAGGGAACAAGAAACAGTGGTGCAGAGGAAGTTATGAAGGAGGAAAGACCAGACAGGGAGTGCGAAGGGAAGAGGAAGAAGACACAGAATTACATTGGAAGGCATTTGTCCTATCACCTTGAGTTGAGTGTAAGCTCCTTGTGGACAGCACCAGACAGTGACAATAACTAAGATGATTTGGTTCCATGTGGCTGCCCCGTGTGGCATGCTTTCCACATACATTCATTTTCTCCTCACAGTGATCTGAGAGGCAGGTTCTGCTGTTATCCTGATTTACAGATGGAGAAACCAAGGCTCAGAGAAGTTAAACAATTTGCCCTGCAGGATAGAGGAGGGATGGGGCACTTGCTGGGTACCAGAGCTGACTCAGCCCCACTGTGCCGTCTGCACCAGAGGGGGAATGTGAAGTGTGAGGCATCAACTGTCCCAGTGTTCCCAGGACTGAAGGACTCTGGGAAGCAGACCTTTCAATGCTAAAACCAGGAATGTCCCAGACAAGTTGGAGCAAGTTGGCCACCCTGGATCTGACACTAAATAACCTCCTTAGGTGTCCATGTCAAGAGCTTTTTTGGGAAAACAGGCATGGCCCCTGTAAGATAAACTGGCAAGTTGGTCCATCTACTACCTGCAATCCTATTTCTTGCCTATAGGGCAACCCCTAAAATGCCCTCCTGATATATAACAAATGAGGGAAGAAATGCAATAATGACATATGCTACGGTTATTTAACAAGCCCAGAAGTTTCCCTTGGAACACTCTTCTAGGCAAAAATGGGAGAAAATCATCTTAAATTCCGGTTCCAGAAAGTCTGTAAGTCAATTATGATTTTTGTCTATTATTTATTAACCAGTGGCTCATTTTCAAGGCGCAGAGGGACTCTTTCTGTTTACCCCTGGGACCATGCAAGGCAGAAAAAAGAATTCCTACACTGGGATTTTAGTTTCCATTTTATAAGTGGAGCCCTCTCGCCTGTGAATTCTGCTACAATCAAGCCTTTCTCCTGGAGGAGTCAAGTCAAGCTTGGAATCCAGCCAATAATAATAGTTTCTACAACAAACAAAGCCACGCATTTCTAAACAGAGTTTTCACATGTGTCATCTAACTGGAGCTTCTGGTGCCCCCATGAAACAAACAGGGTATGTGGGATGAGTTTCCTGCTCCATGTTCCATCAGCAGGGGCCGAATTTAGAAAAGGTAAGCGATCTGTGGAAGATCACACATTTAGGGAGAGGTGGAGTTGGCAATCAAATCCACACCTTCTGGTTTCACACTCTATGTGCTCTTTGCAACACCTTACTCTTACGGTGTCCGAGAAATCGAATTATTTTAATACCAAAACGACCTTTGTGAGATCTTGAAGGAAATGGATATGTGAAAAGTAAATATATCTTTATGTTTACAGAATTGATCACAGTGCTCGGCACACAGTAGGTAATCATTTCCCCACCAAGAGGCAGAAGGGTCGGGAGAAAGATACGGCTCCAACACAAACCAAAGTGTGAATGCCAGGTCAGCCACCTACTGGTAAAAACTCAGGGCGAGTCCCTTAACCGCTTTGAGCCAGCAGACCCTTTCCAGGACAAAGCTGTTGTGAGAGTTTATGATAATAGCTGAGGAGGCCTTGGCACACAGTAAGTGCTCCAGAAGAGGCAGCTGTTGTTGTTTTTTGGTCCCAGATTCTGGGCACTTCCTTATGCCCAGCTTGGTGATGGGAATGGACAACCCAGGGCACAAAGCTCCAATCTCTGGAGGTACATGCTGGACCAGATGCTTCCTGACCTTCTGTCATGTTCAACTCACCTTTCCCACCGAAATGAGAGGGAATGCTCTCGATTCAGTCAACACATTTACAGGGCTGTCGGTGACCCCTTCCGTATGTGCCTGGGGCCAAGCTACAGGTGATAATTAGCTCTCAGAAAGTGGAAGGATATTAACTCCAGCATCTTGAATCCCTTCCAATTGAGATAATTAAATAAAGTGCCCACAGGTGGATCCAGTTAATGAGGCATCCACGAGTTTGCCGCGGAGCCAGCCAGGCAGCAGTCATGGAGCTAGGCATGAGCTTCGCACGGATGACTAAGCCTTGGGCATCACCAGAAGCACAGAGCACTACCTTCTCCCCTGTTCTCAACCCTGAGTGTGTTCCTGCCCTCGGCCCCTCGGGCCCGTGGGTGTGCTGCACTGGGACTCAGGGACTTGGGCTTGGCTCTGCCGCTAGCTTAATGCATGCATGACCTTGAGCAAGCATCTTCTCTGTCCTGACTCTGTTTCCTCACTTGTAAAAGGAAGGAAGCAGTTAAGGGGCAGAGCGTGAAACTGAATAAAAGGAGCTTAGGGACAACTGGACTGAATCTCATTCTCTCCTCCTTCCCTCTTTCTCCATGTTGGTTCCTGCCTCTTCTTCTTTGGTTCTTTCTCTCCTCCAGCTTCGTCCCCTCATTCATCCATCGGCTTCAGCAACCCCCTACTCACAGCCTTTCAGTGATAACATAGGAGGCAGGCAGAGTAGGACTTCCTCCTGGTTTCAGATTTTTAAATCGTAAGGACTTGGTCGGTCGACTTTAACAGGTTCACCTTGTGGACCGATTGTCGTGACTGGTGGGGGCACAAGAACTTGCATTAATCCAGAGGCAGATCTATTGAGCTTATCACCAGAAGCCACCCGCATTAGAATCTTCCACAGTGACAAAAGTGTCACACACGGTGACTTCTCTCTTCTCTAGGATGCAGAAGCAGCTTGGGTTCCACATGCATGCATGTGCGTGTGAGTCTTCTGGAACAGGAACATATATTTCCTGGCGGAAATAATGCTGTGAATGGTGATTATTCTTCCAGATCAATCTACAAAGAGGTAAACTGAATGACGGTGAGCAAGCTGCTTACTCATTCTGAGCCTCAATTTTCCCCTCTGGAAAATGGAAAATAATACTAATACGAGCTCATGGGTTGCTGAGGTAATTAAATAATTCAGTCCTAAGCACACTGCCTGGGCAAAGGTGAGGGCTCAATAAACAGTAGCCATTGCTATTACAACATGAAATACTGCTGTGTGTGCTTTTATGAGTGGAAAACTTTACATAGAAGGAAACAAGAGACTAATAAGACACCTGGTAAAAACACTTATTTTTTTTCATCTCAAGCACTGGTGGGTGTGTAAAGGCAGGTTTAATTAAAGGATGGTGAGAGGATTCTGACATGAAACTTGGGGGTACTTTCAAGGACCTTAAATAGTGAATGTGCTCTTTCTGGCTCATTTTGCTACCCGTTTTCTTTTCTCTTTCCTGTCACTGACATTACTCATTTGCTTTTTAGTGGTGTTTGAGACTTTTGAAGGGAAGGGGGAGGATTCAAACATAGGTCTGAGCGGGAAGAGAGAGAAAAGAAGAAAAGATGGAAAAAAGGTGTTTTTTTTTTTGATGTGCCTGGAAAAGACATGGATAAAGATAGGATAGAATAACTATGAGAATAGTTAACTAGAAGTCACTAATAGTTACCATTTGGACCTGCGTGTGAGACAAGAAGCTGGCTGAGATACAATCGAGTGAGTTTTATATGGTGGAAGACAGAGCAGGGTCTGGAACATGCATCATTCACAAGAGAATGGGTGGGGAGGACAGGTGTGGGGTTTCTGATGTTGCCCCCAAAATGATGCAGGAGGCCAAAACAGTTTTATTGGTTCTTGAAGATCTCAAAAATACTATGTCTGAAGAGGGAAGCAGCAGCCATGTTTAACTGTGCCTTTCTTTATGTTCTCTGCTTGAGTTCCCTGCTCTAATCCTACAAATGCCCTGTCTGTCTCAGGACACATTGACTTCTTGCCCACCACAGTGCTTGATGCCCTACTAAGTCCCCAACTGGCAGCTGATACTATTGGAGGCCGTGAGTACTCACCAATCAAAGTTGCTCCTAACAATTCTCTCCATGGATCAATCCAGGCACTCCTAATACTGATACTGCAGGACGTCCTTGTTGACTCAGTAGATGGGAAAAGGAATCCCCTTGAGTGGTTTCATTCATTCATTCATTCATTCACTCGCTCACCCAACAAATACTTCCTGAGGGCCTGCTGTTTATAAGGCTGTGGTGAATGCTGGGGACACTTCGGTGAACAATCTTTGCCCTTCTGTGGATGATGTTCTGTTGGAGAAGAGAGATGAGAGATCACCAACCCTACACAACAGGCAGAAAGTGCTACCAGTGAAAATACAGAGAGTATATCAGAGTATTTAAAGAATGCCTGAAAATTAATGAAAAGTAGATATCGTGGTCCCTGTTTCAAAATTAAGATCCACGTCCTTTTTGGACCTTCAGTTGTTTTTTTAGTCATAAAGGAGATATAGACTCAATATGGAAAACCTGGAAAACATGGAACATGTAAAGATACAAAAATCTCCCATAAACCACTCTTAAAACCACATTTATTTTATGCCTACTTGGCTTCGTATTGCATGTAGTTCTGTAACTTGCTTTTTCACTTCAAATTACATGCTGAGGCTCTCCTTCAGTCATAAAAATTTAATTTAAAACATCGTTTTAAATAACTGCATGATATGCCATTATATAGATGTAGCATAAATTATTTAATCATGTCCCTATTGTTGAACGTTCTGTTTGTTTTCAATCTTACAAATATGCTTCAATGACTGTCCTTGTTTCTAAATCTTTGTTTGAGATTCTGTTGGTTTCTCAGAATAGTTTTCTAGCCAGTCAGGCCGCAAACATTTATTGAGCAATTATTATGTGCCAGCACATTCCCTTTCGTGTTTGCAATGATTCTTTCAGTACTGTTAGGACCGCTTGTCTATGCTACCCTTGATTTTGTTTACCTGACAAGGTGGGCCTGTTTGCCCTCAGCTTGTCTTGGCCTCAAGTTGCACCTCTGGACCCAGGGCGCCCTGGTTTTATTAGAACTCCTCTCAGCATGGAGTCTGTTTTTCACCTTTATCTTGCATCTCTTGCTGCCTAATCTCTCTGGGACCATTTGCTGTGCTCTCACACCCAGATTTTCTGTGTCTTACCCATTTTGTTTTATGGGCTAAGAATTGTGGCAGGAAGCGTCCCCGGAAATTGAACCAGGGTCCACCTCGACTGTGTATGCTTATGTTGGGACATGGGAAGAGAAGGGGGAGAAGCAGGCAATCCCAAAGTATTAGTGTGTGGGAATATAGAAGATGGAAGTCTAGGGGGAAACAACCAGAAACTGGCCCAGCTGCCCCTTGACCATTTCTGTGGATGGAATGAAGGAAGATTGAGTTTCTAGGGCATGTCATTGATCAGTCTCATCGACTGTACCTAACTTGTAGACTTTAAAGCTCCTAGAAAATTCTGAGCATGCTATAGTAGAATGACTACGTCGATGGCTCTAATTAATGGCCTCCCTGAATCCTTGCCCTTTGCCCTGTAACTCTGCAGTCCCTTCTCACTCAGATGAGGCATGATTGGCCAACTGGATACTAGCAAATGTGATGCAAGCGGAGGTTTGGAAGTGCATGCCAACACTCTTGTACAAATGGCCTTGCTCTCCCTCACAACCCTGACGCTGCCATCAAAACATAGCAGGGCTAGCCTATTGGAGAACGGAGAGCTATGAGGACCTAAGGCCATTCTAGACCAGCCAGTCGGTCCCCTGACAGTTTGGTAAGGCTCCTCAGATTGGCTGAATGGCCCATAAACTTGTGTGTGTGGGAAAGCCATATATTAAGTTTTGGGGTTGTTTGTTACTCAGCAATAATTAACTGATAAACATTAGTATTGCAATGTAGAGAAAAGGAGGGCAACGGGGAAGAAGACAGAGGGTACAGCAACAGAATAAAGCAACCGAGCTCTGAATTCATAGCAAGTGCTGCTACATAGCAGGAATCCCACCCCCGTGGCTGCCTTTTGACCCTAGGGTCGGGTTTGGCTGCTCCTTCACTGTAGGCACACTCCCTTCTGGGTTTCTAGAGTTGTCAGCTCTTAGAGAGAACATGTGCCCAGAGACCAGCTCTTCTCAATTCTGAGGGAGGTTCAGGAAAGAGCACTGGAGTCCCCTACACTGGAGACCTCCCCAGCAGTGGCCTGATTTCCTTTTGTCCTCATCGCTTTTGCCTTATCCCTGTCCATGTGGGTGATATCCTGAGCTCAGGTTTCACTTGTCAGCCCTCACCTAGAGCAGCCTGCAAGAGACTATCCTGTTATGATCTCATTACAGTCCCCCGACGCTGAGCAGTGCCAGTTTGGGGGCATGGGACTGATCCAGTATAGTTATCAAGCTGGATCAGTTCCCCTCCAGCACAAACCATGCCATCCCCACACTGTGTGCCTCCCCTACCATGTATGTGCACAGGACTGCAAAAGGCACCCCTTGGGGGATTTGAAACACACAGGGGCAGCTTATTCAATGCACAGAAATGGCCATCCTTTCTAGTTCCTTTTTCCTCCAAGCTGGCTTCCCAACTAAAGAAATGCAAGTCGCCCTCCACTCTTCCCTCGATATTACATGGTGGTTTCTATCTCATTATTATTGCATTATATGTAGCACATCTGTTACTGGTCAGGAGCCAACTATTTAATTCTATTAGATACATCTATACAGCGAAGTGATAATCTACACCAGGTTTGTGGAACAAGTACTTAATACTTGGCAGCGAGTAGCCAAAGGCTTGATGCACAAGCAGGAGAATGTAGGAGGCCCGTCGTAGCTGAGGGTCACAGCGGCCAGAAAGCTTGGCTGCATTCTTCCCTGAACCAGCATTCCAGTGTGGGAAAGAAGTCAGTCATCGGCTTGCTCCAACATCTGCAAGATATTGATGGAGAACCACAGAGGTGGGGGTGGGAGGGGGGGAGAGGGGAAACGTTTACCTAACCAAATGCTAACTCTTCCAAGGGGACTCATGTCAGCGCAGACTAAATGATGTGAGAGTTTTAGGAACATGTGGTAGTATTTACCCCCCAAGAAACGGACATAGATTTGCATCTTGTTCAGTAACGGCAGCGCCTGAGACGTGCCTTCTGCTGTTGCCTCTGAGTTCCTACTCGTGTTTCCTGGCTCCATCTCTGCACATCAGAGAATGGGTTTGCGCTCGACACTGGGGAACAGAAGTGGGTTCTGTGTGCTGGGACCTCCGCCCAGGACTCTGACCTCATGGAAATGCAGGTTGGAATGGCTCCATTCTCTCCTAAACACCCCATCTTACACAGGGCAGTCCACAGCCACGCTTGCTGCCTTGCGTTTGAACTGGCTGGCTTTTGTCAGCATGTCCATCCAGCATTTTCACCCAGAGGGCTAGAGGGATGGGGAAGGAATGCTGATAGGATCTATGTCTTGTTTCCTCTCCATCCAGAAGGAAGAGTCATTTTTTAAATCTTAAAATTGATGAAGGGAAGTGGAGAGGGGCAGGTCAAGGAGAAATCATGTCCCATATTTCATCGATTCCAAGTAAGATGTCATCCGTTTTAAGATGTACGGTGATTTTTACATACCACTAAGAAAAAAAGTTAACTCTTCAACTATGACATGCCATCAATTAAAAAACATCCCAATTTCAGAGATGGTAAAAAATGGAGAGAAAAAGTGCATATTAGGATGTCCCACCCCAGGGCTCTCCCAAGGTTGGCCACTTACGAGTGCGTGATGGCGGGCAAATTATTTAACCTCTCTGTGCTTCAATTTCCTCATCTGTGAAATGGGAATGGTGAAAGCACTCGCCTCGTACAGATGTTGCAAGGATTAAACATTATTGTATGTAAAGCACTTAAAGGAAGTGCTATGTGTTTACTAACTGTGTGACCTTGAACATGTTGCTTACTGTCTCTGAGCCTGTTTCCTCAGCTACAAAATGCAGGTGGCGATACCGTTCTGTTCATTTCCAGTTGATGCGGAACAATGTTTGCTCTTGCACTAGCCAGGGATGTGGGAGAATAGGGTAGCTGTTTAAAGGAAAGAACGAGTTCACCGTGGTGAGTGGACTCACCTGTCAGCACTGACTCACCTTGTTGAACCCACTGACCTTGGCAGGCTGTCCTTCCTTCCAGGGGTTCCAGGGAAAGACCTGGTTTGTCGCTGGCTACCTGTTTTTGCAGTTGACATGAACTACAATTTACTCAGTATCCCAAATATGGTAGATTTTTGCCCTTTGTCCCTGGGTTGCTTTAAGAATTATTTGCCAAACAGTTTCATAGCTAGTATCATGGCTAGTGTTCTCAATGGCCCTGTAAGGAAGGTAAAATAAGTATCATGATTCTCATTTATTGAAAGAGGAAACTGAGGGCTAGAGAAATAAAATGACAGCCCCAAGTCACAGAAAGCTGGTTTTCTTAGAGAGATGTCACGGTGCTTAGGTTTGAGTGGTGTACTGGCCTTATGAATGCTGATATTCAGCGCCTTTCCCTGCAATGGCAACCCCTTCCTGATGACTTAGCCAGGTGAGGGGCCATGAAATGTGAGCTCAATCCAAGCAGAAGCTGTAAGAGCTGCGCTTGATTTACCATATGTCTTTTTCTTCTGCCACAAAGTTGGCAAAGTTCCAGATAGTACTTTCTGGAAGTTCTTCACCAACTGGGTCCAGTGGTGAGGACAACAGGATGCTGCAGTTGGCCCACGGTGAACTTGCAGCATAAGCAAGAAACAAACCTTTGTGGGTACAAGCCATTGAGATTATGGGAATGTATGTTACTACAGCAGAACCTCGCCTATCCTAGCTGATATGGTCTGTTTTCCAGAACGTACCCTCATGCATAAGACCCATGCCTTCCGTCCTCCACGAAACTTTTGCTCCCTTAGAAGAAGGTACCTCAAGTGGTCCGATAATGGTGACCTCTGCTTCTTATTGTAGCACACACCTCTCTTCTTTATATAACCTTTTCTTTATATTACCTCTCTCTGAGCACGAAATCAGATAATTCTGATGAAGGACTAAAGTAGTGCAGTTTTAATCATGGAGGCCTCTTGTTAGGAATTTAATTGTGCCCGCTCTTGCCAATTCATATGTTGAAGTCCTAAGCCCTGGATTCCTCAGAATGTGACCTTCGTTGGAGATAGGGTCTTTACAAAGGTAATCAAGTTAAAATGAGATCATTAGGGTTGGACCCTAACCCAGGGTGATTGGTGGTCTTACAAAAGGAGATTTTACACAGAGACATGCATTCGGGGAGAAGCCACGTGAACATGAAGATGGCCAGCCACAAGCCAAGGAGTGAGGCCTGGAACAGCTCTTCCTCTCACAGCCCTCAGAAGAAACCAACCCTGCCAACACCTCCGTTTCAGACTTCTAGCCTCCAGAAATGTAAGACAATATGCCTTCTGTTGTTTAAGCCAACCACTTAGTGTCACTTTATTATGGCAGCCCTCATTTTTTTAAGATCATGGAAGTAGTAGCAAATTAGATCGAATGAGAAGACATTTGGAAAATAAAAAGTGGGCGTAGGGGGAGGGAGAGACACTCCAGGCAAAGATGTGGCATCAGAGACATGTGGGGTGGGAAACATAGCTTGTGAGTTTGAGGCCTGGCGGTCACGCTATTTCCACTCATCTGTGGGATGGGAGATGGTAGGAGAAGGTAGGTCGAGGCCAGGTCATGGGAGGAAGCCCTTCTTCTTGATGAATAGCCTAACGCTGAAGGCTTTCATTTTTGAGAAGCAGAAACAGTTACAGCTTTCTGAGGAAGAATTCTCTGGTGGATTTGAGATTTGCAACTGGTCAAAATTTAATCAGGACCACGTCTGGTGGAGCAAAGGAAATCATAAGTTGGGACAAAAAGTAAAAAATTAATGAATAGATTTCTAGAGTGGTTGGCTTATGTGAAATAAATCAATCTCCCTCTGGCTACAGGTCAGACTTCTGATATGTGTTCTCACTTGGCAGTGACACCCCAACCAGCACCCCAGGAACTGAATCTTGGCAGGCCTGGAAGCATCCAAGGGGATCCGTCTCTCCAGATCCTGGTGTCAGCCCCATTCTTGTGTGCCTGAGTCAGGCAGAACATGGCACTTCTGACCGCAGGGCCTGCAAAGAGACGTGCTGCTTTAGACCTGTCAGTGGGAGCTGAGCTTGGCCCTGATCTTCTGTGTTAGCCCCACCTAAGCCCACGTGACATAGCTCCTGTCCACCTTCCTGGTTTTCCATTCGGGTTTTCCCACCACTCTGAATCCAGGGCAGAGTATCAGCCGAGTGCCTTAGGCCATGCTGCCCCAGGCCCTGGGGGCTTCCTTCAGACAGTATGGACCCTGTGCCTGGGGAACTAGGGTGACATATTCCACTCCCCAGATCCATCTCCCATCCAGAACACCGACTCCATCCGGTCTGGGTTTGCTTAATATAAAATTAGACAAAGGGTTACCCTTTTGAAAGGTACCCTGGGTCAGTTTCCAGTTGGCTGCCCCACCCGGACTACCAAGGACCTGAGTAATTCCCTTGGAGCTCCTTCTCCAAGATATGACCGCGAAATTTCCTTTCCAGGGAGAAGGCGCTGGCCGGCTCACTCTGGATCCTTAGATGCACATGGAGGGCTACGTGCCTAGTTTTGAAGGTGCCTGGGGACCTGCAGATAAATGATGGCACTCAGAAGCCAGGGCTCACGTTACCACGGAGCTGCCCACAACTGGCTTTCTTCACCCGAAGTGCCTTGGCAGCGGGTCCCCTTCCAGCTGCACGTCTCTCGCTTAATGGGGAGCCGGTCCAGCGCTCTGGAGCGAAGGCCATGAGATCCAAATCCCACTCCAAGCCAGTGAGTGACAAGCAGCTAATTTCCAAAGCTGTGCAGCGGATATTTTTTCTTCCTTCAGCCCTCTGGGAGAGAAAATGATGCAAATGAAATACCCCAAGGGGGAGTAGCTTGTTGTAATTTATGATTAATCTTGAAAAACCACATGAGCTAAGCATTCCAGGCCTGGAGCTAACCTAAAACCAGGAACATGATACCATTCACTCACACGCCCACTCCCTCCCTCCCTCCCCCCCTAAAAAAAAAAATCCTAGGTGTGGTCATACAATGCAGATCCCTTGCAGCTGAAGCCAGCAGAGGATAACTTTGTTGGGAGCAGCTCAGAAGAAAGCCACCCTGGGGTCTGTCTTGGAGAAAAGCTCCTCTAATCAGAATAATTGCCCAATGCATTTTCATAACATTTTGCTTTTTCAAATACTTGATTTTATTCTTCGTGGCAGCCTCATGTTGGAGAGCATCTCATCCTCTCCGAGTCCAATAAAAATTCTTCTGGAAGCATGTTTGAGCCTATGACTGAACATGGATGAAAACAGTGATGGGATATGGTATCTGGGGACTGTGCCACCTCTTCAAAAGCAGGGCATGTCGGTGTCCTGAAGAAGGCTTTCTCCTAGGTGTCCACCTCTGACTGTGAGCAAATCATTTAAATCCTAGGCTTCTGTGTTTTTTTTTGTTTTTTTGTTTTTTTTTGTCTCAAAAATGGGACTGACATTGTTTGCCCCACCTCCGAGATTGCTCAGGAAAATAAAGGCAATCACGTCATTTATTTGTGCCTCAGTTCTCCCTCTTGGGGTTTTTTTAAAATAAAAATTAAATAAGGTAATGGATGTAAGTGCTTAAGATCACGTTTGCATGCAATACATTCCGAATAAGTGTGGGCTGTTATTTTTATTGGTTCTGAAGGAAGCCACACTAAAGATGGTAAAAAGGCACCAACAAAAAGATGAAGATGGCACCAACCAAAGCGTGAATCACCTATTATTAGAGCTCTTAAGAGGTTTCCCCTGAGCAACCAGTCGTGCAAGGAGTTCTTTATTCAGACTGCAACCGGCTGCCACCCTCACACACCCAGCTCGCCTGGCAGTGAAGTAGGATGGTCAGATAGAGCTATTTTAGGTCAGGGGACATTTCAACATGGCTCTACTGAGGTTGAGCCATCATAAGTACAAAAACACTTTAAAAAGAATTAACAAGTAATGAGGATAAGTGATCTGCAGGCCCCCTCCCTCCCTGAACCCAATCTTGTCCTTGAAACTCACCCTCTTGGAGTGGAGGAGGAAGTGTTGCTATTTTCACTTTTCGTGTTAATAATTTTTTTTTTTTAATTGAAAAGTTTAAGTGTCTGTTTTCTAGGCTGTTTTGGAAAATCCGGGTCAGCGTGGTGATGTCAGATGTCTGTCTTCTCCGTAGACCACCCAGTCATCTCAGACAGGGCTGCTCTTCTCGTGCTGACTGCAGGGTCACTGGCCTAGGAGGTTCTGGGGAGGCAAGTCGAGGGCAGTGCTGGACCAGTTTTAGCCTTAGGAGAAGGAAGTAGCCTTATTGGCCACCAGCTTGGGAAAGCCTGAGTTGGGGTGCTGGGGTGTCCAGGATTGGAAGGCATTTAGATTAATTGGCCACCATTTATAGCTGCGTTCTCAGCTCTGATTTTAATTAGCCGCTTCTGGGTTTAATCTCCCAAATGTTCTGCCTCCATCCTTGTTTAATCCTGCAGTCTGATGGGCCCTTATTTATGCACGTCAATACTGTTTACAAACATGAAAGCCGCCCAGCAGTGTTTGAACTTTAGGCACCGCCATTGGTTATCAATAAAGAATGGCAGATTTGCAGGTGGCACATCAATACGACCTGGTCAATATTCCACACACGGGCAAGATCTAGGCCTTTCTGCGTGGTCTGAGGAAGGACACTGCAGTTGCCAGGGGCTCAGGGCCACTCTTTTTGGCCCTTTAGTACAACCATCTTCTTTCCCGTTCTGAGTCACTCAGTGATCTCCTGTGGGGCTGATGTGGTTATTGAAAAAGCTTCTTTTTGCAGCTGAGGAGAAAGCCACCATTTGGAAAAAAATTTTTTTTCCCAGCAGATGCAGAGGGCCACTGTCCTCATGGGGTGCTAGACTTGGAGTCAGTTTTCTGCCAGGCTCCCACCCTCTTACATGTGATTTGGGATGAGTCAGAAGCTCTCTTGGCCTCCCTTTTTAGTCCAGAAAATATCAATCTCAATGGTTAAATGTGATAACATGTACGAAAGTGTGTTTGTGAGCTGTGAGGGGTCACACGTGTTGTGCAATGGTTTCTGGAGCCAGACAGAGGTTGCATGTCCAATTCCGCCACCCATTGACTGGATGTCCCCTAGCGATTTATACAACCTCTCTAACCCTTAATTTACCCAGCTGATGAATGGAATTAAAAGTGCTACCAACCTGGAAGACTGAGGACTAAATGGAATTAAACATTAAAGACTATGGTAGCCTAGTACATGATCCTAAGAAAGAAACACTTAATACATATTAACTATAGCTCCATTATGTTGGCTAATCTCATTGAATTATTACTATTTATTATTATAATTATTACAATTCCCAGCTCTGCCATTTCTTAGCTCGGTGACCTTGGAACACTTCATTTCCTTCCTGAGCTCTCGTCTCTACAGACGTGAAATCTGATTTGTAACTAACCCCTCACGATTCTCTGAGAATTAAAGGAAAATGTGTAATCCATGGACCAGCCTATATTAGACACGCAGTGCATGTTAGTTTTCTTGCCCTAATTTTTGTTTTCTCTCTTAACCTTCCATGGAGAGATGCAAGCCTCTTTTTTCTTTTTCTTTTCTTTTCTTTTTTTTCTTTTTCTTTTTTTTTTTTTTTTTTTTTTTTTTTTTTTTTTTTTTTTGCGTTGTTCTTTGCAAATCTGAAGGAAGCATGTTTAACCATTTAAGCACAAGCCAGGTTTGGAAAATCACTCCACTGGGGAAGGGCCAGCTTTCTAGGCACAGGCATCAGGAGGTGAGAACATGGCTGACTTGCCTCAGGAAGTAGCTCTGGAGGGCACTCTCCACAAGCACCCTATAAGGTTTTCGTTTTCGTTTTATTGTCACTTCCACATCTCCTCTCTTCTCTCTTTGTTCCATAATGGAACCTGCGGGGAGTGGCCTTATTAATTCAGGACTTCATTTTCCAAAGTTCCCACCTGGGACTCCCACTTCCAAGGGGGTGAGTCCCACAGCCTATGTTTTATGTAACTGGGAAATTGTGTTTCTAAGACTTCTGCCTTCAGATCCCCCTAAGCTACATGCACACGTTTAGCATCTGTTGATGCGCGGAGAGGACCTGGGTTTTAATTGAGCGTTTTCACTTCCTGGGCGGTTTGGGACTAGCACATTCCCCAACTGCAATGACTACTAAACAAACAATTAAATATCTGCCTTCCAAGAGGATGACCAACTCACCCTTATTTGCCTAGGACTTTCCTCCTTTGAGCACTGAAAGACTGTGCCCAAGGACCCCTCAGTCCTGGGCACACTCTCACAGTTGGTCACCCTTCCTTACAGAGTGGCCAAATTATCTCCCCTTTCAGCTGACGATGAAACAAAAGAAACTCGGGACTGATTGTGGGGTTTCTCTAGCAGAAAGGAATGGGGACACTCAAAGAGATCCTGGGCTCCCTGCTCTGAGAACTGGGACTTAGCTTCTCTTCCTTTGGAAAGCATAGGAGGCAGGTTCCTTCCTAGGAGGAATTCTGTAGAAAGTGCTAGATGATATGAACGGTATAATGCAGCACACTATTCAGCTTCTTATGAAACATTAACACCCCTGTTTCTCCACCCCACCGGCCTCCGTCAAGTCTTCTGTGAGACCCCCGGGGGTAGAGCAGTGCCCAAATAAACACGAAGAGAATTTTGATCTCTCTCTGGGCTTAAGAGTCATAAAAACTCTAGTTTCAGAGAAAGAACAGCAGAAGCCACTCTACCAGATATGTTAGAGAAATCGGAGAATAATTTAAACATAAGCAAAGCAAACCAAGTTAAAGATACTGAAGATTAGATCCTGGTGTAGCTGATGTTTCTGTGGACTTTAGATTTTAAAAGGCTGAAGTAGGAGGAGAAAGCAAATATAGTAGCTAATGTTTCCTGAGTAATTGGTGCATGTCAGGCACTGCTCTAATCGCTTACAGGCCTTATCGCATTTCCTCCCCACAGCAGCCCTGAGAGAGAGGTACTGTTATTATTTGTTTTCCAAAGATGGAAACATGATTTCCAAAGATGTTGAAGTAAGATCTAAGGTCGCACAACTAGCAAGTGTCAAGGCCAGAAGGTATATGTTGGTCATCAGGGCACAGAGACATAGCCTTGACCAGTGTGCTGTACTGCCTGCCACTGTCATGCCTTCCCAGCATCATCAGCCTCACCAACTATCCCCATAGATTTTTACCATGATTTCCAGAAAACCCTTCAGAGATGCTTTGCTCAGGATGAACCCAAGCAGGTGTTTGTTATTTTAACTCTGGCTGGCACGTGCGTGACCACACACACACACACACACACACACACACACACACACACAAATATATGTACCTAGGAGTAAAAATGCAGAGATTCACGTGGAATCATTGTAAAACACGAAACTTTTCTTTTAACTTGGAGCTTTCTGTGCACACGTTTCAGTGATCGCGAGCCAGAAGTTGGGTGCAGTGGTCTGAATTTTGAGGGCTGGCAGAAGGAGACTGGGAGAGGAGCAGTGAAAGGTGCTAGAGTGGTGAGGGACAGTCAAGGCACATGGCAGAAAGCTCTGGGTGGGTCACGGTCCCTCCCTCTCAAGTCTTAAGAAAAGTGATGATTAGAGGCCTTAGAAAGAGCAAGGAACCCAAAATCAGCATGGGGCCAACCTGAGGCATCACCGCAGGAGCAGATTCACAGGTCTTCACCAGAGGAGACTGGGAATTGGAAGACTCTGGGAGGAGGGCCCTGGAGGCGGCTGAGCTGGAAGGGCAGACTGTAGAACTGGGAGTGTGAGTCAAGTTCACCTAAATCTCTCAGGGTACGACGGTTCCATGTGGTGTCTGGGTCATACACATTCTTCAAGACCCTGAGCTTGTGGCCACACGATTTCAGAATCCCAGATTCTGGTAGCCCACAAGAGTGCTGTCCCAATATCTCTGCTGGAACCTCAGAGGCTAGCAAAATCTGATTCTGTCACAAAAGTCCTTTGAGTTCCTCTCCTTTTCCTCCCCCCATCTCAGTTTCTCTCCCTGTTTCTGCCCCTCCTTCCTCTCCTACCAACTAAAGAATACCCACCAACTTATCAGATACTTGGGGCTTGCCAGCTCCCAGAAGCAGTGTGAACTGAAGGTAAGGAGTTGAAACTTCCAATGTTTTCTTCCCTAATTGGAAGTAAAAACCAAAGACAATACCAGGAATGTGTGATTGAGAGTGGAAGATACTTCCTGAAGGTACTCGCCTTCAGCACTAAATTTCTGGAGTCCTCTATGAGCTAGAAGGCCCTTTCCGTGCGCTTGAGGAAAACTATTCCTCAGTGGGACAGTGCAGACCGCTCTGTGTCTGGAGCTTGTTCTCTGAAATTCTGGAAAAGTTTTCTGAAACTTCAACAAGTCGCTACTGGGCCTGGTAGACAGTAACCACCCCTTTACTCAAATGGGAGGCAATGTGCAGCTTTTGAAAACAGCATCTTCACAAGGTAATGCATTAGGCTGCAAATCTGGACTTTTTTCTCCCCCTCCCCCAGTTACCTTTTTTTCCTTGCTAATTGGCAGAAAATTAATGAACGAGGCACTGATTGAGCAGATGCTCTTCATGGAAAAAGGCAGAATTGGAGTTTTTCTTGCCCTTTTTTTTTGAACACATCAAGAAGGTAGTAACATGTGGCAGGTCAAAAATTAAGAGAAGGTAACAGTACAGATTGTAAAGAACACAAAGGAGTTGGTGTGTGTGTGTGTGTGTGTGTGTGTGTGTGTGTGTGTGTGCGTTTTCTCTTTTGTTTTAACTTCCTTGCATCTGATTTTTTTTTTTTTAAGCTCATATTCGGCTGTTGCTCATAATTAGCAGCTAGGCCTCTGGGACCTAATTAACCAATTCAATTAACAAAAAAAGCACACAAGTCACCCTGACATTTGTCAGCCATTAGGAGGGATGTCAGACTGGCAGTTTCAGCCAAAACATTAATGGTGATTAGCTCATTTGTGACTCATTTTACTCCACTCTTCTCCTGGAGAAGCCACCTCTAAGCCACACTGCCCAGAGCTGTGGACCAGGAGCTTGACCTTCAAAGGTCAATAGAAGGCTTCCTCCGAGCTCTCCCACTGGGTCAAGGGGCCCCATCTCAATCTTAGCTAAGGTGTACCTGCACTTTTCCCGAGGTCCCACTAAGTCCCTTTGGATAAGCCCCATACTCTTGGCTATTTCTCCACGGGATGAGAATTCAGCAAAGGTTTCTTTATTAGGGACAAAGCTTTTCAAATCGTATTACTATTATGATTTTTGGCCTGTTGATTCCTAGGTTTACTCTCTGTGCTTGGTAGAGTTGCTGCAGCCAGCCCTGGAAAGCTGTTTCTTCGTTGGGGCACTGCCTTTGTCCTTGGAGTTAATTAAATCCAGTGTCTTATATGATGCAGACAGGTATTTCTGCAGTAACGTGGCTATCTTTGCCCCTGATCATCCTTAATTCAACTCCACTTCCCCAGAAGCCTTGATTTAATAACAAGCAAGGAAGTTTGTGTAAATAAAAAGCTCAGGTACCTGGGTCAACAAATAAAGGGAAAGATAGTGAGGTCCTGAGACTAGGTTGTAGGCCTTCCAATGTATTCCCCTCTCCCCTTACCTGAGGCAGTACCCATGGAAGTTTCCAAAGGCTTGTTTTGCCAGCTGAAGAAATAATAATCACCAGGTACCATTTAGAGGTTGTGCTTGGCTGCATGTAAGGGAAAGTTCAAGTGACAGTGACTTAAACATATGAAGATTTGGTGTCTTCATCTGACGAGAGGTTTTGAGGGAGGCACCAAGGGCTGGTACAGGTGCTCCACAACTTAACCAGCCCCTCCACCTGACCTCTATCCTTCTGTCCCACTCTCCTTAGCACCTGGCATTTGTCCTCATGCTTGCAAGACGGCAGCTCCCACACTTCCAGGCATTGTGATGTATTCAAGAAAGGAAGAAGAGAGCAGAGAAAAAAGCACAAACTTTTGAGAAATCAGTGTCTTCTTCTTCTTCTTCTTCTTCTTCTTCTTCTTCTTCTTCTTCTTCTTCTTCTTCTTCTTCCTCCTCCTCCTCCTCTTCCTCCTCCTCCTCTTCCTCCTCCTCCTCCTCCTCCTCCTCCTCCTTCTTCTTTTTTAATTAAGAAAAAATAACTCCCTGGGAAGACTTACCCAGCAGATGTCCATTTTTGATTGACCAGAACTGTGTCCTATGGCTGCCCCAATACAAAGGATACTGAGAAATCAGGATTTTCTTGGCTGCATATACTGCTACCCTGAACTAAATTGTGATTGTGTTTGTAAGGAAGAGGGGAGGATAGATATCTGTAAACTAGCCTCATCTATCATACTCGTTTATTAAGTCTCCAGCAGGGGGTCACATTTTCTTTGCAAGAACCCTGAAGGGAGGCAATAATATCCATGTTGGACAGATGAGACAGGGATGCTCAGAAAGGTTATGTAGTATGCCTAAGGTCACATTGTTGGTAAATGACAGTGCAATGGCTGGGATTCAGGAGTGCTGGACCTGAAGCCTTCTGCCAGCACAACATCTAAACGATACCTGGTGATTTTTTTCTGCCAGCACCACTGTGTGCTAGCCATGGGTCCCTGAAGACTTAATCCATAGCCACATAACCAGAGTGTCTGATGATCGAGATTTTGCCCAGTTGAAAAACTGGGGATGGAAAACTCAGAAGATGCCCTTGACCCTCCAGCCAGCTTCTGCTGTTTACCTGGTTCCAAGCCATATGCTAATAGCCACACATATGGGTTTCATTTCCCTCAGAGCTTGCCCAAGTAAGCCCCCTAAGCCACCACGCTTGTCACCCTCTTTCCCTTTCCTCCAGCCTGCAACCCCCCAGCTCACACACAGTGTTGACCCATTCAATGAGGAGACACCCCAGGCTGTGAAATTAGGCTGGAGGCAAAAACAGACCCTATTTCAAAAGGTGACCCCCTACCATTGTGAAATAAGACATCATTAATTGCAGGCCCTATTGATTCATTACCATGAAACAGCTTGGACTGCTTGCCTATAGCCTAACCTTTCTCAACAGAGGGAGCCGGACATTCTTTGCAGGTAATCTACAGGGCCCAACAGCAAATACCTAGAATCGGGACTATTCATGTAGGAACAATGTAGCAGCTCCTTGTTGTTACCTCCATTGTTCCCTCACAAAGAGCCGCGGGCAGGTTAAATCTATTTTAGCTGAGAAGGCTCTACAGAAACTCTTGCTACCAAGCATTTGATACTGATCACAGAGTCTCATCAGGGAGCAACAGCTGAAAGGAGAAAGTCATTTTTACTGCTGAACTTGAGAGGCAAAAAACCTCTCCTCTGCTCCGGCTCCCCAGGACTCGGGCCTCTCAGGGAACGTGAGGATTTTGTTTTGTTTTGTTTTTCATGCCACTCAATGAGGGTGGGTTTCTAAAGGGGGCAGTGGTATGGACAGTCAGGGGAAAAAATAAATAAATCTGACACAATGTCACGTTCAGTCAACACAGGTGAACTCTGGATTCATTCAATTAACAAAAACATGTTCCCAGGGGAATTGAGTTTGTGAGTGTGAATTGTAAGAAAGGGTGTGACAGCTCAAGAGTTGGTGGTGCCTAAATGGTACCATGTGGAACAGCGAATCTAGTGTAGGAAAGCAGGGACCTGATTCCACCCTGGATTTGCCTCTCTTCAGCCGGGCAGTGGAAGTGCCACTAACCCAACTCACCCTCTACCTGAAAAGGATGAGACCACTGAAATGGTCCTTTTGAGATTTCTGTAATGTCCGACATGGCTGAGGGCTGGACAGTAATGGAGAGATGGAACTCGTAAGAAAACAGAGACCTGGGTAAGGTTTAAGATAGGCGAAGACCAGCAAGCTTTATGGATGGCTCTTAGAGGTCACCCCCTTCCTCCCCACCACTCGAGAGGGCAAGTTTTAGTCAAATTCTCTCAATGATGGAGGCTGTCGGCAATGCAATTTAGACCATACAAACCATATCAACCTGAAAGGCGCTCTCCTACAGGAGGCTTGATGTCCTCTTTGCAGGTTTTTGAATCAGGCTCTATGTTCTTACCTGATGCATTTCCTGAGAGGGCTTCAAATACATCTCGTTGGCACCTCTAAGATCCCTTGAGAACTAGAAGCAAGGAAAGTGTAGTCAAAAGAACTGATCTTCCCTAAGGAAAGGACTGTTTCCTCTTTGCCTCCCCATTACTTTTCACTTTGATACTAATAAAAAATGTGCTCTGAATGAACAAATTAAATCATATGTTCAAGGTTGTAGAATGAGTCACTGCCTAGGTTAGTTTTCTTCAACTTTATTCCCAGAAACAACAAATAGTAACAAGTATTTGAGACAAACAGAATTCTGTGATCAATCCCTCTACTGGGTATTTACCTCAAAGACTTGAAAACCCGTATCCTGAAAGATGTTTGCACACTGATGTTCACAGCAGCATTATTCACAGTGGCCGGGACATGGAAGCAACCAAAGTGTCCTATGATAGATGATTGGATAAAGGAGCTGTGGTAATATATACAATGGAATTTTACTCAGCCATAAGAAGAGTTGAAATACTGCCATTTATAGCAATATGGATAGACCCTGACATAATCATGCTAAGCCAAATAAGCCAAACAGAAAAGTTGAAAATAACATGATATCACTTATATGTGGGATGTAAACCTAAAAGCAACAAATGAACAGAACAGAGACTCATGGACATGGACAACAGACCAGTGGATACCAGAGACTAGAGGGGAGAGGGGAGGTAGATGGGATAAAGAAGGTCAAATATGTGGTGATAGAAAGAAGTCTAACTATGAGAGATGAACACACAGTGTAAATATGTGTGTGTGTGTCTTATTGTTAAAATATAAAGCTAAAACGTACTGAATTTCGTCAACCAATGTCACTATAAAATAATTAACTAATTAATTTAAAAAAAATAAAAAATAATAAAAATGTGCTGTAAACACACACACACACACACACACGCAATGAGGTTTGGCCTTGTGCACATTAGCATAGTAGAACAATGAGTAAAGTATGAGAAAAGCTCTGAGCAGTCCTGCAAGAAAAAGCCCATTTAATTTTTTCTAACTCACCACTTTTCAGACTTTTTGACCATGAGTTCACAAGCCTTTAGTTCATGTAGCATAATCTTCTCAGAGCCAAGTGTGCCTCAGAACACAGTTCCCAAAGATGACCCAGGAGCTTGAGTTCATGCAGCAAAGAAGGATGGAAGAGGATTCTGTATGAACAGGGAATAGAGATGAGAAATCATGAGATATGTGGTATTAGGAGCTACCAGTACTTTGATAATGCCAGAATATAAAGTACAAAGTAGAGAGGGATTGAGGGTGAGTAAGGCCTGGTCCTGTAGAAGGCCTTTTCTACCATGCTATGGAGCTCAAATTTAACTATATAGACACCTTGGAGCAAAGCAGATTGTTCCAGTGATTGGGTGGAGGATGGTTTGGATGGGGACTAATGGGATGACCAATTAGGAGGCTGCCTTGTTGTTTGGTAAGAGAAGACAGGGTCTGATGACCAGGCAGGGCGTTAGTTGGCTGTAAGAGCAGATAAACTCTTGCCACCACTATGCTTCTAACCTCAACCAAAGCCTTGAGAAAATACTCCCAATCTAGCCTGCAAGCCTCTGGCCTGAGAGCTTTGTGTCACTGAAAGAAAGGGAGACCCACTGAGAAATAACAGTAGGACCAATGACATCATGACAGAGGTAGAGAAGACAGAGAGGCTGGGACTCTGTTTGATTCCTCTTTCCTTTCCATTACTTTGCAGTTTCTGATACAATTCAGAAAGACAAAAAGCTCAATAAACATTCTATTTTTTTAAATTTTTAAATTTAAAAATTTTTACCTACAGCACCTGATCTTCCTAGGTGGTCTCCCATCCAAGTACTAACCAGGCCAAACACTGCTTAGCTTCCAAGCTCAGACGTCAGGCTTGTTTGGGGTCACATGGCCATAAACCATGGACCATCGCTTCACTGGGGCACGAACCCAGGACCTTCTGCGTGCAAAGCAGACGTGCTAACTGCTACACTATGGAACCACGTCCTTGATAAATGTTCTTTGAGTTTATGAACAAATTGACTTGTATGTTCAAGGTTGTTCATCACCTTGACCAAGTTTACCACCTTCTAGAGAAAGACTAGCAGCACAAGTAGCTGAACAAGATCTCTGTTCCTTGAAGTTTTCCTCCAAGGTCTCATTAAATCCACCCTAAGATGATCTGTTCATTTGTGAAAAACTTAGTGTGAGTTTGGAAGTCTGTGACTTCAGGGGCGTGCACACCATGGAACAAATGTCTCTTTTACTAAAGACCGGAGAGGAAGTTCTAGGTTGGAACCCAAGCTCCTCATCTCTCCCACCCACAGCCCACATTGTCCCAAAGCATTTGTTCCTGTGGTGAATCCTGAGTGTATTTCACGGGAAGTTTAATCCATACAGTTTTCATTCATTTACATTTAACTCATTAGAACACTTATTTTTTCCTGGGAGAGTTTATTGCTGTTTGGGAAGCATTTTTAGATGTGATCAAAAGCCTTTAAAATGCCATGAGAAGAGGCTGGGAGTTAGTCATAGATCCAACACGTGAGGAGGCTGAGGACCCACGCTGGGCTTTCTTTGCTCTGGTTCAGAGATGGCCGATTTTGGTCACATTTTTCTTCCTTGATTTTGGAAATGCACTAGGTTAGGGAAAGATGGAAAACTAGGGAGAGAAGACCCCAGCTAGACTCAGTGTTGATATGGAGGATGAAACCTTGGATCCATACCTTCAGGCTGACAGGCAGGGAGACTGGAGCTTCTAATCCAGCCCCCTTGCCTAAAAATCCTCTCCAGGTCACATCCTGGTTGTGCAGCCTCCGTCACCTTGGTTGTGACAAAGGGCTCCAAATCTCGGACCAGCAGGTGTTTACAGTGGAAGGGCCTTTGGATAACAATAATTCTGATTTTCTCAATTTACATATGAGAAGCCAAAGACCAGAGAAGTAAGTAACGTGCAAGGTCATATGTCAGGTTAAGACAGAGGAGAGTCTAAATCCTACTCCTGCACTCCCCAACCCATCCCACTACTGCAGACTTGGCCCTGCTCTGAAATGCAACCAGCTGATTAACAGTCTCTCTGGGTTCTCCTTAATATTTGCCAATGTTTACTACATATCAGATCCCACAAGAAGCACTTTGTGTACAATGTTATGAGGTGTGATGTTGGGCAAGTTACTCTGTCTTAGGGGTGGAAGTTCTGAGCCCCACTGCCCAGATTCGAATTCCAGCTTTGCCACCTACCAGTTGGTGATCTTGAACAGGTTACTTGATGTTTCTGACCCTCAGTTCTTACCTCCTGGCATTGTGATAAGGCTGGAGATTTTTATTACTTCAGATACTCCTCCATAATGACCCAGTGATACTACCACCATATTGCAGATCACGAAACTGAGGCCCATGACAGTTATGACAATTGTCCGAGGAAATTGGCAGAGCTAGAATTCAAACTCACCTTTCTGACTCCAGAGAAGCAGGTTTCTGGGATTTATTGGTAACGTTATAGAATATATTTCTTTAGTTTTGTTTACTTTTCCATGATCTAATGTAGGCATAGCACAATTTCCCTTACATCTTTAATATTTACAATCCCAAATAATTATGATTGATATTAAGTGTTGAAAACATTTCAAACGAAATTTCCCTTGTATTCTTAGCACCCAACTTACTGATGATGTATTTTGGGAATGTTTCTACATTACACAAGACGCTTTCAGGTCTGAGAGACGATAACCCAACTCAAACTTGCAGAAATACTGAGACTCAGGAAGGTGAAGTCAAAGCTGCCACAATCAGTTGTATCTGCAGTCTAGGTGAGCAGCACAGGGTTGTGAGAGGCACAACAGGGATAAAAGTAGCAGGCAGCATCAGCTTAGCATTTACGATATGCGAGATGCTGTCACATGAGTTAATCTTTCATCTTCATGACCATCCCTTGCAAAATCTCAGGGACACTAAAAGGCCATTGGCTACTTGCCCAAGGTCAACAGCTAATAAATGGTGGAGACTTCCAGAATCCCTGCCATCACACCCAGCACCTTCCTTTCATAGCATTTTTTGTCATTGTGAGTAATTAGTTGTCCACCCTAACTTCTGACTGGATGCAAGTCTTATGAAGGCTGAATAGACATTCTTGTATCCCCAGGATGCAACAGAACACCTGGCTCATAGTAGGTGCTGAATAAATATTTATTAAAAGTGATGAACAAAGAAGGTATGTAAAACAGACAACAGGAAGAGTATTAATAGCAAAACCTGTCTACCATTTCACGCCAAACGATGGTACAGGTATTCAGGTGTGGGAGAGTTTGCGACAGGAGCCTGAATACTGGTATCAGTGCCAGGTTAGGCAGAATAAAGTCCCCAGAACACACGAACTGAGGTTTGTGAGGATGTACTTTCTAACACACGGTAAAGTTCCTCGGCCTCCATACAACATCTGGCCAAATAAGCATTCGTTACTCAGATAAACTAAGACAATCCAGCCCAACATCCAAAGTGGCCTCTGGCCAACAGGCACTTGGGTTCAATGCTGATTTTGTTGAAACAGATGAATGTTCACCATGGAGATGCAGGCCTTCTGCTTAGGGCCTCTTTTCTCCTGTCTCTGGCTGAGAACAAGGACATTCTGATTGGGATTCTTAATCTTCCTGAACACTAGAGAGGGTGTGCTTCTGCTTGGATGCCAAGATACCCCAGCACCCTGAGAGGTGGCCCCTGGGTGGATCTGGAACATTCAGAAATGCTGCCATCTTGTGGCACCTTCAGGCCAGAGCAAGACACTCCCTGGCCAACTCCTCCAACACACCAGCATCTGGAAGGCTCCCTCTAATTTCTTATTTCTCTTTTTCTCTTCTTTTTCCAATTTGACCTACCTTCTTCTGCTCCAGAGTGGCAAAGAAGTCATGTCTGAATATTGTTTGGGAATTTGGAAGTTTTTTTTTTATTTTTTGAAAAAAGCAAAAAACAGAATTTACTTTGGAATTTTTAGGAATTTTTTAAATTCTTTTTTAGGAGAGAGCACTTGTCAATGAGGAGAGTCCGCAGTATATTCAGTGTCCTCCTGGGCCCAGCACAGCTGTAAGGGCTGGACGTGTCAGTGCTTCCTATGTCCACCAGAGCTGCCTCTCAAAGCTCTATCCAGGAACCCCGAGGTGGATGTGGGTACAGCTCTCAGCCTCTGAAACCTCACTTGCTAACCCAGTGATATTCCCACTGAAAGATTCAGCATGAGCTGAAAGAGCTTGTGGATCAGGGACCCCAGCAAATGGCTTCTGAGGACTCTAGGTAGAAAAGCCACTTGCCAGTTACAAGGAGACTAGACTACATTGAGACAGCAGAATGCTTGTAGTTTCTCATCCCTCCCGCAATCCTATGGTGACCTGGACTCCTCATAGGAGGACCTCACTTGAAATGAAGAAGCAAAGCCTCAATGAGGTGCTTTGAGGCTGCTTTCTAGATGGTGTTGCTCCAAATGCAGCTGCATAGATTGTGCACGTTTGCATCGCAAAGCACGGAGCTGCCTGCAGCCACCAACCTGCCATGGGTGGATTATCTGCTTCAGGGCCAGCCTTGGGCAAAACTGTCAAGGGGAAAATAATGATCTTTGGCACCTCCCAGCTTCCCTGGAAGTCATCAGATCTTTAGAGGGCAAGCCCCCGAGGGAAGGTAGAACCGTGGGATAGGTAAGTTTTGAAAGAAAAGAGAACTTGGTATAAAGTCTAAGATGTTCCCCAAAAGGGGGGGCGGGGTAGAGCTGAGCCCAAATGGAGGCCTGCTGAGCACTGAATTGAGTGGTTGGAATCAAAGAGTGGTGAGGGGCCCTCAGCTGTAGCCCTCTCTCCCTGCTGGGGAAACAAGAAGCAGCAGAGTGTAGGCATTACTCATGTGGATGCTCGGGTTAGATTACATAAATTCAAGTCCCTGCTCCACCACTGGGTAGTTCTGTGACCCAGAGAAGTTATTTAACTTTTCTGTGCCTCAGCATCCTCAACTATAAGATAAAGGAAAGCAATAGTTAAAACCACAAGAGGTTTTTAGGGATTAAATAATTTTTAAATCACTTGAATCGTAACGGCATAATTATTAAACAAAAATTAAATAAAATATCACGTATGTTTGGAAGCAGCATTAATTTATTCCACGCCCTTTTGCTTCAGTACCTATGCTTGTGCCAGATGTCACAGGTTCAAAAATGAAATACCGATCTTGGTGTGCACAAAATGCTGAGGGATCAGAGTGGAAGGCAACGCTGAAGTTCCAGTCAAACAGAACTTTCATAACACAGTCTGTGGGGTGAGGAACGGTTTTCTTGAGGATGTAGAATGGAGAGCACTGGACCTACAGCATGGGTGTGATTGGCAATAGTGCTGTTTGCCAAAAGTTTCAGCTCTCTGCCATCTAGGCACTTGGTGGGTTTGTTCTTCCTTTTCCTCTTATTCTGTGTAGTTGGCGGGACCAGCCCTGTGATTAGTTCCTGCCAATGAGCGTGAGCAAAAATAACATGAGTTCTAGACCCTCCAAAGCTCTCTCGCTCTTTCTGGCACAGTGACCTACATTATTATTTGAAATGATAGCTGCTCCATAAATTTACATCCCTCTATGATTATAGCACACAGAAGCCCCTGCCAACCCACAATGTCCTTGTAGAAAGATTGAAAAACAAAGCTTGTTATTTTAAATCACTGCAATTTGGGGGCTGTTACTGTAGCGTAGCTTAACCTATCCTGGCTAATATAATGGGCATAACTAGATGAATAACTGATTATCAGGAGAGAAGGTTATCATAACTCTGAACCAGTCACTTCTTTTTCTCTGGGATTCATTTTTCTCTTAAAATGACAGCTTTGTCCCAGAAGGCTGGCCTGCTAAGACTCTACACTCAAGAAGGGAGAAGAAGCAGAATTCTTTACTCTTGTGTAACACTCAACAGTTTATAGAATGATGTAAGAAGACCACCTTGTTGACTTCCCACATTAACCTAAGGAGGTGGGCAGAGCAGGTTGATTTTATGCTTGTTGAAGATGAAGAGGTTGACTTTTCCACATTTCTGGTTTCCCACCCGGCCCCTATCCAGACCCTCCCCCATGCCTGGCACACTGACTCGCACCTTTGCAGTTTGCAGGCATTGGTTTTCATCTCTGAATTTTCATTAGAATGTCTCATGGAGTTGTTTTTATTTTACCTTTTTAAGAACTAAATATGTGTTTACATATTTCAAAACAAATGCTGGGCCATGCCAT